>JAJMKQ010000319.1:0-36598 GCA_030569395.1 Petasospora rhodanensis
GCAGAGAGTCCGACTCGCTCACGTCTGTCGAAGACATCGACGTCCACGACTCGTCATCTCTCATAGTACCTTCAAAGTCAGAGGATCCCTGGTCAAGATCAGACAAAGACCCAAACATCTCCTCGGCAATCTCCTCCTTCTGCTCCGGCTCTGGGATCTGGGACAATCTGTGACACTCCAACTTGGTCTCGATTCTCTTGGCAATGACACTGCGAAGGAAGTGACCCCAGTACTCTCTGAGCACAAGCTCCTGCTCCTCCTCTTCATCTTCAAATCCATCGCTTGCAAGAGTCTCATCGTCATCAAAGGTGACACCTGGCTCGTCATCGTACACCGTTGGCGGATGGCTTGGATAAGCGTCAAGCACCTCATCCTGCTGTTGTGCGAATGAGAACTGTTGATCCATTGGATCAACCAATGCAGGCTGTCCCTCGCTGAGTGGTCCCAATGAGGACATTCTCTTGTCCTGTTCCTCGATGAGTCTCTGCATGGATATGTTGGAGGCGATGCGGTGCGGTGGCAATGGTGGAGGGACTCTGGCAATGGAGGCCGTGCGTGATTCAACGAGTGAAGATCTGGATGCCGACACGTCTCTGAATCTCATTGGTGGTGGGGCCTTGATCGAGCCAAGCTTGGCCAAGTCAGTAGGAGTGTCCCAGTCGTCGATGGCTCTCTTCAACTCCGAAATGCTCTGTGCTCTGTCTCTCTCGAGCGGCATCGAGATCTTGCTCTTCTTCACACTCTTGGCCCTGTTGAACTTGAACGCCTTCTTCAACGACACTAGTCTCCACTTCTTGAACTTCTTCCCAATCTTGGCTCCAAGCTTCTTCATCCGTGTCAACCAGCCAACTGTGTACTTGACGGCACTGGATCTCTTCACCATCCCTCGATCGTACAACGAAACATCCTCGCTCTCACTCGAGGGAACCCTCACGGTCTTGGCCCTCTTCATAGCACCATTCTTCAAAGCGGAATCAGCCAGTTTACGTCTCTGCATCACCGACGTGTTCCTTCTCACGGTCCCTGATCTCGACACACTCGTCCGTCTGTTGAGCACAACGTCACTGGCACCAGCATACATCGACTCAGAACGACAGGTGATCTGTGTAGTGGCGTTGGACTGGGTAGGAATCGAAGCCTCAGAGGAATAGTTGCTTCCTCCCACTAAAACCTGTGAGCTCGTGGTGGAGTATGTAGACGACATGCTCTGTGGGTGTGCGAAGTAATTCATGTCCTTGGACCGTCTGACAGCGGTGCGTGCGGCAGGCGTAGGTGACATCTCTGGTGCCTTCTCCTTGACGTATTCGACAAATGGCTTGACTCTTGGGCCCTCGAGTGGAATCTCTTCCTCTGTGGTTCTTTGGAGGTCTTCTTCAGAGGGGAACTTGAAGCCCATCTGTGGGCCTTCGTACGTGTTGGCTCGTTTGTGCTGTTGTGGTGAGGTGGACATTGTGGTGTGGTATGCGTGTGGTGGTCTTTGAAGGAGGGGTTGGTGAGACAAGGCGGTCGAGTTTGCGGAATGTCCCAAACTTATATGAAGCAGAGAGGGGAACGTGCTGGATCAGGAAATTGGCCTGATCCACAGGGCGAGCTCGTTGCCCGCATTGGGAAAGTCTGATCCAGTCCAACGCACGCGCCGGGAAGGAGTGATGCAAGGGTCTCACTGTGTGGAGTGGCTGGTTTTGTCCGCGTTCGGCCCGCGCCAGCCACTTTTGAGGGGGAGCTGTTGGATTTGGATCTCAGAATAGATTGGCGGGGAGTTGTTGTTGGGGGTCTTTATCGTGGTTGATTGGACCAGAGTCACAGTGTGTAAGTAACAACAGCTGTTTGGGCTCTGTTAGAGCATATTTCCAAAGAAATCGGACAATAACCAGGCCACAAATTCTATATGTGTCCCCTACCGCTTAGCTTACACGGTCTCCGTCGGTCTTAACTGCGCCTCCGACTGCCAGATATCTGGCTTCGCTAGCTCAGTCGGTAGAGCGTCAGTCTCATAATCTGAAGGTCGACAGTTCGAACCTGCCGCGAAGCAGATTTTTTTGTTTTTTTTGTTTTTTGGGCGGTAGTTGCCCGGGAAACCGCGGCCAAAAATGTCCGGGTGGGCCCGTGCGAAAAGATAAACACAAAGACAAAAGACAGGTAAACATCCGGTTCTGATCCAACCATTTGCCACCACAGCATCTGCATTCCACCTCCCGACAGTCTCTCATAGACTCTTTGCATCGAAACAGGCCACATCGCCAGTGCACCCACGTTTTCCGACAGCAGACAGCGGCCGCTACATCCATCTACGCGCGCGCCTTGCCCCTGTTGTTTACACGCTCTGTGAGATCTTCTCCGTCCGCTCTTTTCATTCACAACCATCGCCCTCGACAGCTCTAGTGCATCTCTTCCACATCAAGTGTCACCAAGATCCACTCTACTTCATGGTCACGCTGCACGTCTGACCCCCACACCCATCAAACCATCAAGCCACACCCAAGGTACCCCTCACCACAACACAACCATGATTGCATCACACAACGAGTCGAGAGTACCCAAAACACGGCCACCGGGGTCACAACTACCCAAGTACCTGGAGTCCGACGATTCAGATGATGACGAGAACCAGATAGAGCCGCCAGCTTTGAGCAGCTATGCCCTGGAACTTCTACAACGAGAAAAGGAGAATGTCGCACCAGCCACAAACGAGAACCAGATTCACGAGCACAGACAACATCAACACCACATGAAACGGGTCAACTTCCGCAGTTCTCCAGGAGACCGTCTGAACATCAAGCAACACCACGGAGAGAACCACGTGTTGAGCACAGCGAACTCTGCCTCCGAGACGATCTTCTCCAAGGCAGCACTAGGACATCTGGAGTCCACTGCCACAACGCTCGAGAAGACACAAAAAACGCCATTGAACAGATCTTCAGGTTCAGATCTGGGATCAGTACACAACAGTCAGACACGCTTGAGAACTTCAACGAGGCGAAGAGGTTTAAGTGGTCTTGGGCCACCCAAGAGAGCATCAGTCACAGGCCAAGAAGCTCCATCTGCCCCTTCAGATCCTGTACCACCTACAACAGACATCAGTATGAGAGGTCATGAGCATGAGACACCAGTGGTGAAGTCCACATTCACCCGGTCTCCTGGATCGTACCACACACCAGTGAAGCCCAATCTGTCGTCAACTCCGTTATCACAGCCACACGGATCCACCCCGATGGAGAACATCGACCTCAAGGGCATGAACCCACAACAGTATGCCAACGCACACGGCCTTCCACGCTCCGAAATCCCGATGATCACGAAGGTTTACCTTGCCCAGCAGAAGGCGGCGGCAAAAGAAGCATTGACCCACAACAGTCCCTTCAGATTCAAAGAGGTGATGCAGCATCAGATTGAAGAGAGACTTCAACAGCTGGCAAGCCCAGACAGGAGATACGAGCCAAAACCAGAGAAGGAGCTGTTCAAGCTGGAGAAGTCAACAAGAGCCGAACCACAAGCAAAGGAGGCTATCCGTGTTCACGACGACAAGGAAAACGCTGATATGCCATTCAAGAGAGTTATCAGCTCCATTGAGAGACCGAAGTCCACGAGGCAGCCACTGGCACCATTGTCCAACACGAGACAACAACCTCTGGAAAAACCACGTGCATCGCTGTCCAACCAGTACGAGAACAGACGGGGTGACTACCACGAACAGTATTCCAAGCAGATCCGACCTTTGAAGGACGGTGACAACTCCAGATCGAGTAAGCAGTTGATCAGTGTCAATGGCAGGCAGTACGAGAAGTTGGACTTGATGGGCAAGGGCGGTTCTTCTAAGGTGTTTAGAGTGAAGTCCATCGGAGGCCAGGTGTTTGCCCTCAAACAGATTATCTTTGATGAGTTTGATGCAGCCAGTATCGCTGGATTCAAAGGTGAGATCGACTTGTTGTTGAAGCTCCGTGACCAAGAAAGAGTGGTGAAGCTCGTGGACTATGCCCTGCTCCATGGATCATTGTCTTTGGTGATGGAGTGTGGTGAACACGACTTGTCTCTGGTCTTGAACAAGAGGCTGGAGATGCCAATGGACCCAGCCTTCGTGAGATTCTTTGGTGCCGAGATTCTGAAGTGTGTCAAGGCTGTGCACGATGCTGGCATCGTTCACTCCGACTTGAAACCTGCCAACTTTCTCTTGGTCAAAGGTATTGTGAAGATCATCGATTTCGGTATTGCCAACGCCGTTCCAGAGCACACGATGAACATCTACAGAGAGTCCCAGATTGGTACGCCAAACTACATGGCCCCAGAGGCGTTGACCCAGAACAATCAACAGCTGGCCGGTGGATCACAGCACAAAGGTCAATGGAAGGTTGGCAAGCCCGCAGACATCTGGTCCTGTGGCTGCATTATCTACCAGATGATATATGGCCGCCCTCCATACGCAGGATACGACGGGATGCAGAGAATCTTTGCCATTATGAACCCAGAGGTGAAGATTGCCTACCCGGAGAAAGGACTTGGAGGAGTGAAGGTTCCTGCCACAGCCATCCACACGATGAAGGCGTGTTTGGCCAGAGATCCCAATGAACGTTGGACCGCAGGTGAGCTTCTTGAGGGCCCCTTCCTCAATCCACGTGTTGTCAGTGAGCAGTTCATCAACGATCTGGTGACCAATGCGATCAAGTATGGTGCTGAGAAGAAGGAAATTGGTGACGAGGAGTTGAAAAGTCTAGCAGATGATGTTTGGAGACGCGTGTCTCAGTTGAGGTTATGATGTATTAATTTTGTAATGAACAGTAAAGTAAATGAAGATTGATCGTGTTTATAAAAAGGACATGAAGAGTATAGAGAAGGGGAGGGTGTAAGATCTGCTATTTTATCTTGGACCAAACTTAGTGAGGGCCTGTGCTGGACCAAGCTCATGCCATTCCTGCTTGGAGACCCACATGTGGTCCTTGTCCGCCATGATGTTGGCGAGGACAGCACCACCGATGAACACCATGTGTCGTCTTCTTGGAGGATCCTCGATTCTCACCTTGAACTTGTCCAATCTCGTAGCGTCGCCGTGGAGAACCCTGGTGAGCCAGAGCTGCTTGAGCTCCTTCTCCAATCTGGATGGGAGACCCGGGTACATCGAGGACCCACCAGAGAGGACAATGGCCTTGTAGAGCGAGGATCTGACGTCCACATCGGCGGACTGGATCGTGTTGAAGAGCAATTCACCCATACCGGCCTGTTCACAGTCCACGAGGTTTGGCTGGAAGAGACACTCTGGTGCCTCGAATCTCTCGGATCCAACGCGGATCACACGTCCATCTGGCAGTTCGTAGGACCCAACGAGTGTGGTAGTGTCACGGGACAACTTGGCATCGAGGTCCAGGTCGTACGAGACGTAGCACAGCTTCTCCTTGATCTGGCGCACCGTCTCAAAGTCCGCGGTTCTGTTGAATGCGTAGCCCCTTCTCGAGAGCAGGTCGATCAGGTGTCTGGTGACATCTCTTCCAGCTACGTCGAGTCTTCTGGTGAGATGGTTGAGCACGACGGACTCGTACACTGGGATGATGTGGGTGACACCATCACCGGAGTCCACAACGACACCGGAGGACAAACCCTGGGCATAAAGCGCCAGCACGGCCTGGATGGCGACGTACACGCCGCCAAAGTTATACTTCTCGAACATGACGTCGCACATCTTCTCACGGTTCTTGACCGGGTTCATCGGTGGCTCTGTGAGGAGCACCTTCTTGCCCGTGGTGTCCTCCTGGAGACGCTCGTAAAAGGCGTAGTCCCACAGGTGTTCCATGTCCTCCCAGTTGCGGATAATTCCGTTCTCCATTGGGTACGAGATCTGCAGAGCAGAACGGACAGCACTGGCCTCGTCACCACACATGATGTCTTTGATCTCGATGTCCCCCGTTCTCTCCTCGGCACGGAGGATGGGTCTCCCCACGATGGAAGGGAACGTGTGGTCTGGGAAGTTGGTGCCCGCGTGGCCGATTTTGACGAAACCGGTTCCCTGGTCGAGGACGATCGGCTGCTCGTTGGTCATGGCTGAATTGCGTTGTTTGCGGCTGTCTGCAGTGGTGCCTTGGGCCGTTGGTGGTGGTGGATGTCGTAGGTTCCACGGTGCGCTTTGGCCGGCTTTTATTGGGTTTCGGCCGGGTTCGCTTAGGTAAGCAACGGTGGGCGGAGCCGTACTATTTTATTATGCTGGGGTGCCATTGATGAGCGGTTTGTGGATGACTTATGTACATGTATTGGAGGACAGACTGTGTATATCAGTACCTCGTTGTCCGCTTGGCCCGGATGTTGATGGTGCGGGAAGGAGCCTGGCCAATACCGGAGTTCAACACCACAGTCTTCCGGAACGGCATGAGAGGGACCACCTCCAGGACACAACGCGAACGCATTGACATCAGATCTCTCGTCAGTGGTTGGAACGAGACGATCACATTGGCGATCTTGTGGTTCGAGCTGTCCAACAGCCCGTACGAAACGACAGACACGGCATTGACGAGAGGATCTCCCCTGATACCACTCACCGAGTTCAAGTCGAGATCGATGCTCATTCCGGCAGATGTCAAGCTCAGTCTGGCTCCAGAATTGAGACTCAAAGCATCTGTGATGCCATCCTCGTTAGTCTGAACGGCATAGCTCACCCTGTCAAGGACAAACCCTTGTAATTGCTCCGGCGTGCCACTGAACTCCAAACTCGAGTTTTCCAACAACACCCTCCTGTTAGCCATCTCCTTCCGTCTCTTGTTCAACCATCTCCTGGTGAGGAAGAACCCACCGAGGAACAAGGGCGGTGCGACGAAGAAGAAGAGGGGACCCAGGATCATCAGCGTGGCACATCCTCCGACGAGGGCAAGTACCGTTTTGGCCTGGTCTGGCACGACGGACCATAGACGGGAGAAGAGACCAGTGGGTGGGCCCAGTTGATAGCGTGGTGGCTGTGGCACGAGACGGGGTGTTGTTGTGGAGAGTGGGCGGTG
Source organism: Petasospora rhodanensis (assembly GCA_030569395.1). Lineage (NCBI taxonomy): Eukaryota > Fungi > Ascomycota > Saccharomycetes > Phaffomycetales > Wickerhamomycetaceae > Petasospora > Petasospora rhodanensis. The sequence continues at coordinate 6,972 of JAJMKQ010000319.1, forward strand.
CGTTGGTGCTGTGTGTTTGAGAAGTGGAAGGAGTATGGATCTCGTTGCCACCGACGAAGACAGCGCCAGGAGCGACGGTTTGAAAGCGGAAGGTCGCGTGTTCCGTGTGAGTCGGACGAGCATTGTGGTCGATGTGTATGATGTGTGTATCGTCTGTTGAGACTGCGCTTGGATGGCACAAAGGGAGATGGAAGGCAAAGGAAGTTTGAATTTGTTTTTGAGTGCGCGGTCCGGGGAAGCCGAACTACAGAGACGTCTTGTCTATCGATGAAATGCGATTGGAAAATGCTATAAATACAGTCACTTGGTCTCCTCTCCCTCCTTCACCTCTGGCTTGGGCATCTCCTTCTTCTCCGGTGGCGGCTGCTTGAACGCAAAGGTCAAGTACGATGTGTGCGACTTGATCTCGGCCTCATTCTTGGAAACCTTAAACCAGTTGTACTCTGGATCACCCTCCTTGACTCGAAGACCTCTGCCGAATGGGTTGTACTCCGTCTTGTCCACTCTTGTCTTCTCCTTCTCCACCTCCTTTCTAGCCTCCCTGATCTCTTCAGGCGTGTCCTCCTTAGGCTCACCGTGCTCAGCGTAGAACTTGCGCTTTCTCTCAATCCCCTCCAACTTTCTTCTCTTCACGTCTCTGAGTCTCTCAATGGCCTCGTCGGTCTGTCTCACCATCATCTGACGAGCCTCCCATCTTCTCCCCTGGATCTCCACCATCTGGACATTGGTCCAACCATGCTCCTGCAATGCCTCGAGTGTCTTCTGGACCTGTTCGATACAAGGACTGAAACAACAGACACCAACCTTCTCATCCTGTGCAACCACCGACGGGAGATGTGCGATGGCCTCCCAAGGAGAGGGCAGATCGAGGAACACAGCAGTGGCATTCAAGGGGCCGTCAAAGTTGGAAATCTCAAAGCCATCTTTGCAAACGTCCCTGTGGTTTATCGTCACTGGGTTGCCAAGCAGACCGTGTTCTTCAAGCTCACGCTTCGCCTCGAGGAATCTCGGCTCGTGGAACTCGTATGTGAACAGATGACCATCGCTCGACACCGTTCTTGCCAACGAATGCGAGAAGGAGGCGGATCCAGTGCCTGCTTCAATGACGCGGGAGCCAGCTGTGATGCCCAGTCTTTGTGTGATGAAACTCGAGTCCGGGGTATACACGATCTGTGTGCGGTGTGGCAAGGACAATGTCCAGAGCTCGGGCGTAGGCTGGAGCAAGTGGATGAACCCGTAGCCCTTCCCGCTCGCCACTTGGGAGCCGTACTTCTTGCCAATCATCTCGCTGTGCGGGAACGCCCCGAAGCGCGTGTTGAGCACCTGGCCCTCGGTGACCGTCACGGTTTTGATGGAGTCACGCCCCAGGAAGGCCAGCACGATGTCGCCGGCCTCCACACGCTCTTTGTACCCAACGAACGGCATCTCTCACTGACTCTGGCGAAAAGGTAAACAAAGCAGGCGAAGAGCGCAGGCCCCCATCGAAAAGTTTTCGGCAATGGGCCCCGACCCGCGAACTCGTTCGATGCGGCTTCCCCACAGCGGCGGGCGCCCGACTGACCGAGGCCCACGAGCAGTCGACTCCGCTTTTGTTGGGTTCGCTCGATTCTGTGTGTATTTAAGGTGATCTCCTTCCCTCTCTCATCTGGCTCTTTACCTGATAAGACACCACCCACAGCTATGTCCGCCATCCCGCTCGAATTCTACATCCCGGAGCTCGTCCGCGACAAGATCACACCAAAGGGCCGTGCCGCTCTGGAGAAGGTGAAACAGTTTGTCGAGGAGGACTGTCTCCCAGCGGACGAGCTCTACTTCTCCCAAATCTCCACTGATCCATCCAAGCGTTGGTCCACCGTCCCAGCCATCATCGAGCCGCTCAAGGCCAAGGCCAAGCGTCTTGGACTCTGGAACCTCTTCCTCTGCAACTACGACGAGGGCCCAGGGTACAGCAACTTGGAGTATGGCCTCATGGCTCAGTTCCTAGGAAGAGCACACACCGCTCCGGAAGCTACGAACACCGCTGCACCAGACACGGGGAACATGGAGTTGCTCGTCCGCTACGCCAATGCCGAACAGAGACAAAAGTGGTTGGAACCTTTGCTCAATGGTGATATCCGCTCTGCATTTCTCATGACGGAGAAGGGAGTCTCTTCATCCAACGCTCTGAACATCTCCCTCAGTGCTAAGAAGTGCTCGGATGGTACAGTGGAACTCACTGGGACGAAGTGGTTTGCCAGCGGTGCCGGTGATCCACGCTGCTCGGTATGGCTGGTGATGGCATTGACCAACCCTGAGGCAATGGATCCATACAAACGTCACTCTGTGCTCGTGGTTGATACGAAGAAGGCTTTGGCCACGGGTGATGTCAAGATCGTGAGACCTCTCAACGTATTTGGGTTTGACGATGCTCCACATGGTCACTGTGAGATCCAGTTCAACGGTGCTAAGGTCCCCTTCGATGTGCTCGACGCCGAAGGTGAAGGGTTCAAGCTTATCCAGAGCAGATTGGGTCCCGGAAGAATCCATCATTGTATGAGACTCATCGGGATGGGCGAGGAAGCTATCATGCAGGCCGTGAAGAGAGCTTCGAACCGTCAGATCTTTGGCAAGCTGTTCATCACCCGTGAGGGTTTCATCAGTGGTGTTGCAGAGCGCAGAATCGCCCTTGAGAGAGTCAAGCTCCTTGTCCTCCAGGCTGCTCTGAGAATTGACCAGGTGGGTCCAAAGCACGCTAAGAGGGAGATCTCAATGGCCAAGATTGATACCCCACGCACAGTCCTCGAGATGGTGGACTGGGCTGTTCAGGTCTATGGTGGAGAGGGTGTTTCGCAGGATACTCCCTTAACTAGACTCTGGATGTACGCCAGAATGTGTCGTATTGCTGATGGGCCAGACGAGGCCCACTTGGACCAGTTGGGTAAGGCTGAGTGCAAACGTGCTGGTGACATCAACGCTCTCTATGCCTCCATTGACGCCAACAGAGAAAAGATGAGCAAGTTATGAGTACATTCTCTAACGGTTTTCAGTTCAACAGCAAGAGTGGGATGTTGATTATTGTACAGTTGTGAATCATCTGAATGAACCCGTCACCCTTTAGAAAGAAGCTTCGTCTTCACGTGTAGAAAGGATCGTTCACCAAACCAAACTTGTGCAAGCTCTTAGTCTTCTCCTTGTGCTCCAGGGCAGCAGTCACCTTCTCCTCCTTCTGGATACGCTTAGCCTCTGGGAATGGGATCTGTTGGAGCTTCTCCAATGGCGCCTCCTCTTTGTCAATGTCAACGTCACCGATCCACACCAAGTTCTCACCACGGATCAGCAGATCGCCAATGTAGTCCTCGCCAAAACGCGAGTCTGTGAGGTATATTCTCTCCACTGTGTCCTGCATCACGATACTTCCTGTTCCAACCTTTGTTAGTCTCGTTGTCCACTGTTGTCATTGCCCGATAAGTCAACTTACCGTATTGGTCAAAACTTCTTAACACACCAAACAGATGGCGTCCGTCTGTTAGCGACACACAGATCTTTCCTGAAAGAGACACACTCCGTTAATAACTCGTTCAATCAAAGCTATCGGATCTGCTCAAAACTCACTATCCACGTATCCAATGATGGCAGCGGCGGTGGTGAACGAGAAACTCTCAAGCACCAATCCACTAACGCCCTCGGACACTTCTTCCACCTCCTTCTTCTCTGGCTCCGGTGTGTTTTCGTCTGAGCTCATTCTGTCAAGAAAAATCAATCAAAGGTCTGTAAACCAATTGCAAACAAGGTGGGTTTGCCCAAAACCTGTGGATAAATAAACCCGCCAAATTCGCCGGTGAGAAAACGAGATTACGTAAGCACCGCGCCCAAATTTTTGAAAAAAAAAATGTTTAACAATGAAACGGACAGGAATTGAACCTGCAACCCTTCGATTGCACTGTAGACAACTGGAGTCGAAAGCTCTACCATTGAGCCACCGCTTCATCTTGAAAAAGTTCGCAGAGGCGGAGCAACCGACGATGCCCGTGCGCGGGCACGTGACCGAGTGTTTTATTTGGCATTTTATCCCTCACATTTGATGCCAATACCTTGTTAGAGTTATCGTGTGTGTATATGGCCCTTGGTGGAGATGGGAGAGTGCGGATCGAGAGTATCCAATACGCGTGCGGACAGGAGAACCCTCAAAACCCGAGACATATACTTGCAATAAGTAAGGGCTTACCCATAAGTTCTCGGAGGAGAGAATACATAGACTTAAGGACCTCAATAAGGCTGATCAATAGCTGACAATGTGCTATATCACATGCGCTTTGCTCAATCAATAATGCACTTGGGCTAAGAGCAGCACAGTGCCGCGCTCCAGTATCCCATAGTATCCCATAAGTCGAGGGGTACTACTACGAGTTCAAAATGTCCAGAAGATACACCGCTATGGCGATCACTTCGTGCATTGTTATGGAAAAGCAGCGTAACCGAGAGGCGTACCGGGCCTAACATCGATCTAGTGATCAGTGACAGCCGGAAACCCCTCGCCAAACGGTACTGCCCTTAGGGTGGGTTAATACGTAGCCGGGAGTATGCCTTGGTCGTCCTCATCCGTTTGAGCAGATATCTCGAGATACGTGTTCTCAACTCTAGGTACCTCGGACAACATCGAAGAACGATAGACCTGACATACTGCCATCTGACTCCAGCCCTTGACCTCAAGCGGGTAAAGCAATTGGATCAAGCGGGGCTGCAGACAGGAATCAGTCGTATAATCCAACCACACATCTGAAAAGACAGCTCTTTTAGGCGACAGTGAACCAGTCAATACAGAACTCCAAACAGTCCAATATCCACCGGGTGAAAAGCAAAGCCTTGAAGTCTTGCTTCATGTCCGAGCATGAGCTACATAGGCAGATGGGACCGCCAAAAAAATCCGTGTGCGTTTCGCGATAATTACCGATTTCGGTTCACTTTCAACTCCTATTTATTCTGCACACCCAAGTCGGACAAGATTGCCCCTCTAGTGCAATGGTTAGCATAGGTTCCTCCGGAGAATCTGATCCGAGTTCGATCCTCGGGAGGGGCTAATCTCTTCAAATTTTATTTTGAACCCCCTTCGTAGCACAGAAACTGAGATTGTTTTTTTGCACCCCGTACTGAGCCCAGAATGGTCCAATGAGTAGCGTGGTGTGGTTGTTTTGTCGTTTGCTGTGCGTTCCGCAACTTTATGGCTGATTTATCGCCCCCAACCACTTATCCTCTCAAATGCGGCGGAGCCGTATGCGCGACCAGGAAGTTGACACAAAAACGCCGCGAGCTTGTCAAGCCCTAGCTCGTAGTCACGTGTCGCACGGTAGGGCAGTCAAACACCTCTACACCACCACCCTCTTTTTTGCACAACGCTGAAAAATTCGCGGAGCGCGCGCGCAGTCCAGCGCCCCGGGAGATCGGTGCGGGTCCAGAAAAATTGAAATTCTTCAGGGAGGCATCAGGCTTCAACGTTGAAAGAAGGACTCGGATCACCAGAAACAATCAAAATGGCTAAGCAATCTCTTGGTATGTGGAGCACGAATGGAGCCAGGCACGTTAGAGGAAGAGAGTGCGGAACGAGCGAACCAATTTGACCCATTTCCCATGTCACAACGAACACTTTTACGCATCTCGAACCCATCGACACCCAGCATCACCAACGAGTGTCAGATACATTTATTACAAGGAGGTGCAGGCAAGAAAAGGAATTCACAAGATGACCACTCATGAGAGACTAAGGCTCATGACGTTTTTGGGACGATGAGGCACCCGCACACACACCAGTTTTCCAACTTTACAATGAACCTATGAATGTTGAACCCAGGCATCACAAGCCTACATCAAACCTACTCTACTTCCCTTGATCGCATGGCTATACAGACCTTGTGAACTGAGTACTAACAAGCAACACAGACGTTTCCAGCTCCAGAAGCAAGTCCAGAAAGGCCTACTTCACCGCTCCATCCTCTGAGCGTCGTAAACTCATGTCCGCTCCATTGTCCAAGGAGTTGCAGGAGCAGTACAAGATCAAGTCTTTGCCAATCAGAAAGGATGACCAGGTCCTCGTTGTCCGTGGTTCCAAGAAGGGTCAGGAGGGTAAGATCTCTTCTGTCTACAGATTGAAGTTCGCCATCCAGGTTGACAAGTTGACCAAGGAGAAGTCCAACGGTGCCTCCATCCCAATCAACGTCCACCCATCCAAGGTTGTCATCACCAAGCTCTACTTGGACAAGGACAGAAAGGCTTTGATTGCTAGAAAGGGTGGTAACGCCGAGTAAATGTATAACACCGCAGCTTGAATCTGGAAGAAGAACGCAATAATGAAAAACCACACAGTTGTTTCTTGATCGGGAGGAGGTTTATATATTTCAAGGTTTGTCATGACGTCTGGCTTGCAAATGTACTTTTAAAAATCGTTAATTTTGGTGTAGGCGTGCTACTGGTGATCCGTGTGTGTGATTGGTCGGATCCGCGGAAGTGGTTAAAGCGCCTACGTAACCGTTGATAAATCACCAAGTTGTAGGCTTGTTCCACTCAATACTCCAACACCACAGTGAGCTACCGACCTTCCATAGTTCAACTGACAAACACCGAGCCCGGCTCCTCCACCGCCCGCTGCCCGCCTGTGGGGTTGGACACCCAGACACCGCCATTCCCCAGCCGGCCAGCCGGGCGCTCATGACTGAGGAGATCCCCCACGATCACAACACCGCCAGCACCCAGTGCACACGGCGGCTAGCACAAACCACACGCAATGAGCGCCATTGTCGACTCCGATGACGAGGGCGACCTCACTAACGTCCTCACAGGGGCAGACCTCATCCAGCCGCCAAAGCTCCCGGGCAACTACTCCGCCAGAACACAGAAGCGCTGGTCCTCCTCCTCACGCAGAGACTCTGCCGGCTCCTCCGCCAACATCGACGGTGTGCACGCCTACCTCTCGCCCAACCACATCTTCCCCGCCCAGCTCTACTCCACCGAGTCGGGCCGCTTGTTCCACGCGGGAAAGGTGCTCATCTGCCTCGTGGGGTTGCCCGCCAGAGGCAAGACGAGGTTGAGTGTGTCACTCACGCGCTACTTGCGCTGGTTGGGCGTCAAGACCCATCCGTTCCACGTGTCCGACTACAGACGCAAGGCCTACGCCAACTTCGAGGACAACGTGCCCCAGGACTACTTCAACGCGAAGCCCAGCACGAGCGAGGGCCAGGCACTGCGCCAGCGTGTGCTCGAGGACTGTTTGGCCGACATCCTCGCCTTCTTTGAGAAGGACAAGGGCCAGGTGGCTGTCTACGACGCTTTGAACATCTTGAAGAAGGACAGGGCCCATGTGCAGGCGTTGTTTGGTGAGAAGAACATCAAGGTTTTGTTCATCGAGTCTATCGTTGACGATGAGAAGTTGATTCAGAAGAACGTCAACAACGCTTCAGAGTCCCCAGACTACGAAGGCTGGGACCCGAAGGAGGCCAAGGCGGACTACCTCAAGCGCATCAACTCCAACGCTCCGATTTACGAACAGATGAACTCCGATGGAACAGAGACCGCATTGCACTACATCAAGTTCATCAACTTTGGTGAAAGATTGATCACAAACAACAGTCAGTACGGATACCTCATCAACAGAATCGTCTTCTTCCTTATGAACTCCCGTGTCAAGTCTGGGTGTGTCTACTTTGCCAGATGTGGAAAGTCCGATTTGGACAAGTACGTTGACGATGAAGTGTTGAACGAGGAAGGGTTGGCGTACTCTGAGACGTTGGCCAAGACGCTGCTTGAGACGGTGGCTGAAAACCGCAAGAGCAAGGGGCTGGAGTCATCCACATCCAGCTCTGATACGTTGAACACGATGGAGAAGCACACTTTCAGACAGCCGCCAACCGCTGATGGAAGCAACAGTGGCTCGTTCGTGGTGTGGACCGCTACGAGAAAGAGAACATCTGCCACCGCTGATCCATTCAGAAAGAGAGGCATCACCGTCAGAGAAAGATACCAGTTGAACCAGCTTAATCCAGGAGCCGTTGCTGACATGGATGAGGGTGAAATCCAGACACGGTTCCCAGATGAGTACGCCCAGGATCAGAAGGATCCATACCACCACAGATATCCAAGAGCTGAGTCGTACCATGACTTGGCTGTGAGAATGGAGCCGCTCTTGCTGGAGATGGAGAGAATGAGCGGTGACATATTGATCATCGCCCATGAGTCCTCGCTCAGAGTGTTGTACGGTTACTTGATGGCCTGTTCGTGCTTTGAGATCCCAACGCTCCAGTTCCCAAGAGATGAGATTGTCGAGATCTCCTACACCCCGTACGAGAACCACTCCAGAAGAATTGCTATTGACCAGGCCTACCTCGATGCCTTGAACCAATGATAACCACTAAGGGTTGCAAGGCCAGATTCTATATATTCATCAGCTTTTTAGATCCAATTATGTGATTGAAAAATGCTCTCTACTTCTATTTAATTTTGTTTCGTAACCTTCTGACCTCTTCTCTCAATCCACAGTCTGCGCTCCTCCTCCAAACTCAACGGCTCAAAGAAGACAGAGTCCTTCAAGTGGAGCATCTTGGCAATCTTCAAGTTCAATGCCCAGTCAACGAGACCAGTGACTCTGGCAAGTGTGGCACAGAAGAACAACGTGGACCCCAACGCACAACCGATGGCGGTGCCCAAGACAACCTGTGGAGTGCTGTGGTAGTGCAAGTACACCCTGGCAAATACAACGGAGAACGCCACAACGAACAGAGCGACCGTTGACACCAACTTCCTCGTCAAGCTCAGTCCTTTCCACTGCAGCCAGACTCTGAGGATCAAGTACGTGGCGAAAAAGCCCATGAACTGGGAGTGTGCACTGGGCATCCCATACCCTGATCTGATGCCGCCCTCCTGGAATCCAACAAAGAGCACCGGACGCGGCTCCTTCAAAATGTTCTTCACGATGTTGTTCAGGATATCGTTCACCACCTGTCCACCGGCCATGATGCAGGGCTCAACCTCACGCGTGATGATGAACCACGAGAGGTAAAACACGAGGATCCCGATTGGAATTAGCGAAAACCCGGCACATGCGAACGAGAGTGGGTCCTCCGGGTTGTACAGGATGTACGTGTCGTCGAAGGGGATTGGGCTGTATGCGAGCTGTGCCATCTGTTCAGGCCCTGTGCGGTGGGAGGGTTCTGGGATGTGAGGGGAAGAGAGTGGGTGTGGAGAAGGACCTCGGGGGACCTCAGCAAAAAGAAGGTCGCGCAAAACACAAGCGGATCAACAGTGCGCGGTGTGATACGTGTATTAGGAGGGTGGGAAACATTAATCAAGTGTAAAGTGGGTATTTAAGGGAATTTACATGGCCAGCATGCACACGCGAGGCGAGAAGTAAAAGAGAAGGAGCAAAGAGGTACGGATTTAAATGCAAATATTTATAAGAGGGAGATCAGGAGAGAAGACAAAGTCAAGCAAAGACAGAGGCTAGGGTTTCATCAATAAGAGATTCGTAACAAATGAGGGAGGTGCAAAGGGAGGAAAGGAAAAAGTCAAAAGGCAAAGAGAATAGAAGGGTATATTCAGAATGTAGAGAGATAAAAAGACAGAGAGAGAGATGACTCGTCGTGGTGGATGTCCAATCAGAAGTCAAGGGTAAAATGCTAAAAATGTCAAAGAGGGAAGAATGAGAGGGCATGGTAAATGACAAGAGACATGTCCACTGTGTGAACATCAAATGGGCAAAAGGGGCTAACGAAAAGAGACAAGAGTTTGGGAGAGCTTCACATGTTCATCTGGTGCTTCTGCTGCTCTCTGGCCCATCTGGCTGTGTCAATGGTGCTCTGAGAGAAGGCTGGGTTGGTTCTGGTCTTCTTCAAGAACGTTGTAACCCAGTCTTGGATGTAGGCCTGCTTGATTCTGCCATCTGGGAACATCTGAGCCAAGTCACCAATAAGACCAGCAGCAGCTCTGGAGACACTGTCAGTCATGGTCAAAGAGGTCTCCTGAGTGATGACACTCAACAACTCAAAGATCTGGGAGACGAATGGGTAGATGTCGTTGGCTTGGTCATGCAAACCACCAACGATACCAACGTAGCAGTCCAACACAGACTCACGGACGTTCAACAAGTAGTCAACAGCCTCGATAGAGTTGTTCTCAGCCTCCATAGCTTGGGCCTCCTTACACACGCTGAACACCACTTGCAAGTAAGGTCTGAAGGCAGCACCAATGGAAGTGGCAATGTCACCGAAGGCAGACAACACAGCTGGCTTCAACTCTTTTCTGACGCCTGGGTTCTGCAACAAACCACCAAGGATGTTCATCAAACCGTCAGAGTACTGTCTGAAGTTTTCACCAAGAGAATGCGAGATATCGGCAACCAAACCCACGGCGGTGTTGGCAACTGGAGCATCAACCTGGTTCAATGCATTCGTCAAGAATGGCAAGAAGGCAGACATGTACTTGCTGAAGTCAACACCAATGGCACCGGCGAGAGCTGAGATACATGTGAACACATCCTCCTCAATGGCAGAGTTCTGCTGCTGTGTGTGAAGCAGCTTCAACAAGAGCTCCATCAAACTGTCGGCAACAGACACAACTTCTGGACCAACTCTTCTGATGATACTTGTGAGCAAGGACAAAATGTTGGACTGCAGCTCCTCAAGGTTGGACTTGTCCTCAGCTGTGACAACCTGCGACTGCAATTGGACTGTGGCGTTGATTCTGTTCAGAACCTCGGTTGCAATAGCATTCACAAACTGCATGGCATCCTTGGCAGAGTAGAGAACGATAGTGGACAAGGCCTCGTAAGCAGCAGCTCTGGCAGCGTACTCGTTGTCGCCAGCGCCTGACACCTTCATCAACAATGGAATCAAAGTTTGGTAGTATGGAGAGATGGAAGACGTCTCCTGCTCCCTGACGTTCTCGTTCAACTGCTCAACGATGTTGATCAAAGTCCAACAACAGTTTGTGGAAACCTTACCGTGGTCATCCAAACCTCTGGCAATGGCCTCCATCACGTTCGGCAAGTGAGCATCGTCGTCAATGGCGTCAATGATCAGGTCGGCAATTCTACCAATACACCAAGCAACAGTCTCCTTCACTTGCAAGTTCTCGTCGGCAATCAACTGGAGAATTGGGCCGAGAGCCTGCTGCACAAGTGTGCTGAGCTGGTCCTTGTCTGGACCATCCAAGATGGAACCGAAAGCCATCACAGCGGCTTCACGGTCTCTCCAGTTCTTCGAGGCAATGTTCTGCTCAACAAACACCAAGGTTGGCTGGACAACATAGTTACCAGTGTCCTGAGCAAAGAGCTGCAAACAGGCACCAGCAGCCATAGCAACGTTCCATGTGTCATCATCTGGGTCATCGTTCTGCTTCTTCAGTAACTGGAACAACGTTGGAATGATATCGTTGATAGCAACAAGAGCAAAGTTGTACAGCTGAGCAGTAGATTCTGGGTACTCCTCCTTTTCGATAGCGATGTCAATCTCGTTCTCACAGACAGTACTCCAGAACTCAACAGCCATACATGCGACTCTCTCATCCTCAGACTGCATACCAGCGACTGTAAGGCCGTACAAGGCCTTCTCCATGTACACACTCATGTGGGTGTAGTAGAGTGCCATGATACGGGCCAAAGCACCGAAAGCGGCAGCCTTCAACTCGTTGTCTTCAGCCTGTGTAGCTTCGCAGACAACCTGCATGATGTAGTGTCTCTCACCGTCACGCTCAAAGTTGAACTTGATGAACTCCAACGAGTCCACGAGGGCGTTCAAAGCTGTGAGTCTGACAATCTTGGATGGCTCCGAGGACTGGGCACCCTGAACAATCGAAATCAAGATACCGTTGGCCTGGGAGATGATGTTTGGGTCGTTTGGATCAGCGGACTCACAGATGTAACCGATGGTCAACAAAGAGGCACGCTTCACGTGTTCCGGCTTCTCTGGCTTGGTGTTCTCCATAATGATGGCAATCAAGTCGTTCCACTCCTTTCTTGGGAGCTCAATGTCGGCAATAGCAGCAACAAGCTGGGCAGCGGAGTTGGCAACTCTGTCGTTCTCAGTGAGCAAGGACTGGAGGGCAATCTTCTTAATTTCAGCCTTTGGTGCCTGGTCCATTACAATCCAGCGCTGCGCCTGTGTTTGCTTCTTGATTGGATCCTTAGATGTCAACTCGTTCTTGAGGTTGATACCAGCCAAGATTCTGACTTCGGCCTTGAAAGACTCATCGGCGAGAACCTGCGTTAGCAGACCGACGTACATGACGAAGTTGTCTTGACAGAGGCCAGCCAACTGGGACTCAGCCTCGGAACGCTTGGCTGGGTCTGGGTTCAAGATCGCATTTTCCAGCACCTGGGCGAGATCTGCTGCACTCATCGTGGAAGTGTGGTGTTGTGCTGTTGAAAAGTTGTTAGTGGTGAACGTCAAATAGAACGCAACGCCTATGATCAATTCTCGCCTGATGGATCAACGTGATCCTGGCTGCCTCGCAAAAAAGAAGAGCAGAACGTGAATTGATCTCTGCGGAAACGAGACGAGAGCAACTTACTGTGTGAAGTAGGTAGACTGTGTTGTGTTTGGAGCTTTCAGCGAGCGTGTGCGACTGAATAGCAGGATAGTGAGTTGCTGGTGGACGTGTGTGGTGTCAATTCCAGTCGGGGATCGGGGGCGGTAATGAAGCGGATAACCAACGCTGTGTGCACGGCGGCCTGTGTTCGAAGGGTTCAATCTGTGGAGCGAGACTGTGGGGAGCCCGTGCGCGTGCGAGAACAGGGAATCTGGCCGGTGGTGGGTGGTGAGGGGCGTTGAAAACGGGGGTTTCACTGGATCTGGAGAAGGCAAACGAAGGAAAAAATCCCACCAAAACAAACGCTGACGGCGGCATCGCGGATTTTTTGGCCGAGGGGGCAACGGCCGGATTTCTCATGTTTTTAATTTGCCGAAAGCGGTAAAATCCGAGGGCCGTTGTTCCGGGGGCTGTTGCTAGGGAGACTTTGTCTAGGGTTTGAGACTCTCTTTGTTTGGTTTGTGGGGACCTTCTGAACAAAGAGTTGGGTTCATCCGCTTTCTTACCTTCTATTTTGTCTACTGTGTAAGATTGGCCATCTTAAGTTCTCCCATGGCCGAGCAAGAAGCACATCTACAGCACAACATCTATCGTAACTCTCATACACTTGAAGTCTCTCTATACTAGTTCAGAACTTACGTCTAGCATCCTTAACCTTCTTGTAGAATGCCTTCTTACCCGACGTCTTCTTTGTCTGGATCTCGTCGTACTTTCTCTTGAAGTACTTCTGTGTGTCGTCGTCGTACATGACGCTCTGCAATATCGTGTTGTGACGGTCCTTATTCTTGAGTCTGGAAGAGTAGAACTCGGTATTTCCCTCCACGATGGTTCCGATCTGGAAGAACTGTGGTGTTTTCCACTTGTCCTTCTTGTAGTGTCTCTTTGGATCCAGTGCAGCTCTCTGTTCGATGATCTTGAGGTCTCTCTTCACTTCTGTCGTGAGCTCGCCCTTTGGCATGTCAAACCAGCCCTTGCCTGCTGAGGTGACCTCTTGTTTCGTCTTCTTTCTTGTCGCTGTGACTGGGTCTTGTACGTTCACGATACCGGCCTTCTTCATGGAATCGTTCTTCGCACTGGCGAGGTAAAGTGGAGACGTCTTTGGATTCTCGACAACTTGGCTGAGTGACTCTGCAGCATCGGTGATCTTGGGCAGCTTGGCAATGGACTTTCTGATATTTGCAAACTTGTCGTCTGCATTCGTAGTATCATCTGTTTCTGTGGTTGGCTGGTGTGCCTTCTTCAGCTCATCAAAGAGCTCATCGAGCTCAAAGTCATCGTATACGCTTGGCTCAGCATCAACAACGCTCGGTGTTGCACTGGTCTCTGCAATAGGTGACAAAACGTGCTCTTCAGTGGTCATCTATGTTAGTATCTGGTGATTTCAGTGCCGTTTCGTTGCTTTGGAGAGAGCGCATCGCAAAGGAAAATGTGTCTGTAAGATTTTTTTCTCGATCGGAGGCGCGATGCGTTTTAGGTAAGCGGGGTTCCGGATTTGGCTGGGTGGTGAATTCATGTTGTGCTTTCTCTTTGAATGATGGACCTACTGACGTTCCAGTGGCCTGGTCTCGGTGACCAGTACACACACTACAACATACTCAGATCTTACATCAAAAGTGGTCCATTTTCATCTACTTTGGGATGTACGTATCCACATCGTTAGGAAGCTCGTGCATCACCGAGGCATCCAGCAGGAGCTCTTTCTTGCTCCACCAACGGTGTTCCTCCTCCTTCGCCTTCTCCAAGTCGTCATTGAGGAGCTTGTTCGCCTCGAGTGCCCAAAGAAGCTTTCTCTCGAGCTGTGCGTGCAACTGCTCCAGTTGTTCCTGTGGCAAAGAGTCAATCTGCTCGTCAGTTGGGACAGCCCCTGTCTGAACCACCGTCTGTGCGCTCTGTCGTATCTGCGTGAGCACCGTGTTCTTAAGCTGATCGTTCAGGTGATTGTACTTCTCACGGATCTCTGTGTTGATTTCAGCGTTGGCAGTGCGTCCCTTCTTCTTGAGCGGCTCAGAGACAATGTCATCCACTGTCACGTTCTGAAGCTTGAGGAAGTCAACCTTAGCAGTAACCAACGCCCTCTTGGCCTCGCGATCCGACATTCTCGTGATTCGCTTCATAGATCTCAGTTCGCTCTTCGGCACAAGCTGCATCGAGTCCAGCTTCATCTGGTCAACAGTGGCGAGCCACTCGAGCTCCTCGATACGGCCCTGGTCATGGGCTTTCGAGAGATGCACGCCCAACTCACTTGTAGACTCCACGCGAGCCTCGCATCCTGGGAAGAAGCAGAAGAACGGTGTCTCCTGTGTATGCCCTCTTACGTGTGCGATCATTGGATATCTCTGGGAAGCAATGTGTGTGCACCCATCCCACTTGCAGTGGTAGACTGGTCTCTGTTCACCAGGTCTGGTCTTGTCGTCAATGTGTTCTGATAGGACGTGTGATGTGAGCTCGGAAGGTGATGGGGACTTGGTTGTGCACTGGGCCCACTGACAGGCTCTTTCTGTGGCATCCTCTTCGAGATCGGACAGTTCGAGGCCGTCGTCATCTGGGTCTGAGAGCGTCCCATCCGTCTCATGGTTCAGGCCATTCAGGACGTCCTTGTTGTCCATATCCTCGTCCATCGGAGAGTTCGCCAGTGTGTCATCGTGCTCGTCCTCTGTGAGATCCGTGGCGTCTCCAGGCAACGGCGTGTTCTCCTCCATCTTCATCGACACGTTTGAGAGCGGGTCTGCGGTTGTGTGGTCGGAGGCCTGGCTGTTCGGGATGCACAGCGTTGCGCTGGTCTCCTCTTTGATTTCCGGCTTCACCTCTGGTTCCATAGCCACTTCTCCGTTGCTTGTGAGACTGTCGACGTCCATTGCCGCTGTTTCTCGTCGTTGCCGCCCGTTGAAGAGCACACAGAGAGAGAGAGCGCTCACAAGAACCAACGCCCGCACAAAAAGCGCGCGCCGCTAACGACTTCCGACCGCCCCCGAAACTCACTGAGCGCGCACGGCCGCGGCGGCCATCGAAAAGCGCCGGCCAACGTTCGATGAATCAGCGGTGAAGGAACTTTCCACCCGCAGCCACCGCCTCTCCTCGCCAGCCAAATGTCCCAGTTGCAGCTGCAGATCCTCGAGACGCTCGACAAGACCGGCTCCATCGCCAACACCGGCGCTGCCTTCCCAGATGTGGACTCCCAGACCGTCCATGCCGCTCTCTCCTCGCTCGCATCTCGTAACATGGTGGTCTTCTCCTCCATCGAGAACGAGCACTGGAAGCTCACAGACGAGGCCAAGGACATCGTGAAGAACGGTTCGCACGAGTACAGACTTCTCGAGACCATCCTCAAGCTTGAGCACCTCAAGATCAGCGAGGTCGGCAACGTGCTGGGCCCAGCCGGTAAGATGGGTCAGGCCAGAGCCTTTAAGAACGGCTGGATCTCCAAGAACGGGGACGAGCTCGTGATCAACGACAAGCTCAACAAGGAGCAGCTCCCACAGGACGACACTGCCACTGACCTCAAGGAGATTGAGCAGACAGGCACTTTGAAGGAGACCAAGAAGCTCTCTGAGCTCAAGAAGCGTAAGCTCGTCACCATGACGAAGTTGCTCACCTACAAGGTTGAGAAGGGCCCAGAGTTCGCCCTCACTATTGAGAAGCTCGAGACAGAGATCACCTCTGAGATGGTGATGTCCGGTTCTTGGGAGACCGCCAAGTTCAAACCATACAACTTCAACTCCGAGGGTGTCTTCCCAGAGTCTGGTGCCCTGCATCCACTGAACAAGGTGCGTGAGGAGTTCAGACAGATTTTCTTCTCCCTTGGCTTCTCCGAGATGCCATCCAACCAGTACGTCGACACCGGTTTCTGGAACTTTGACACCCTCTTTGTCCCACAGCAGCATCCAGCCAGAGATCTCCAGGACACTTTCTACCTCAAGGATCCACTCGAAGGTGGTTTGCCAGAGGACAAGGAGTTCTTCGAGAACATCAAGAACGTCCACCAGGACGGAGCCTACGGCTCCATCGGCTACAGATACCCATGGAAGCCAGAGGAGACACAGAGACTTGTGCTGAGAACCCACACCACCGCCATCTCCTCCGCCATGCTCAAGAAGCTCGCTGAGGATCCAAAGCCTGCCAGACTCTTCTCCATCGACAGAGTCTTCAGAAACGAGGCCGTTGACGCTACACATCTCGCAGAGTTCCACCAGGTTGAAGGTGTCCTCGCCGACTACGACATCACCCTCGGTGACCTCATTGGCTTCATGGAGTCCTTCTTTGACAAGATGGGTGTCCGTGACCTCAGATTCAAGCCAACCTACAACCCATACACTGAGCCATCGATGGAGATCTACTCCTGGCACAGTGGTCTCGGGAAGTGGGTGGAGATTGGTAACTCTGGTATGTTCAGACCTGAGATGCTTGAGCCAATGGGTTTGCCAAAGAACCTCAGAGTCCTCGGCTGGGGTCTCTCTTTGGAGCGTCCAACCATGATCAAGTACGGTGTCAGTAACATTAGAGAGTTGTTGGGTCACAAGGTCAGTCTTGACTTCATCGAGACGAATCCTGCTGCCCGTTTGGATGAGGACTTGGTTTAACCGCTTTGTACAAAGAAATAGAATTCATCGATCTCTTTCGTTAAAGCTCACGTCATTTAGTTACTTATAAATCTCTTTAGCAATGTCATTGTTTAGCAATTGATTGGGAACTGTCACGGAGTGTACGACGGCCTCCAGAGCCTGACCCACTGGCATCAGACTCACTGTCAGAGACAGCCTCCTCGGCTTGTGAAACCTTCAGACGACAATGTTTCTCGAGAACAGCCTTGAGTTGTTTAGGAGCAACGGGCTTCTCCAACACCTCCGTGAACAACCCAGAAGTCACAGCCTCCTTGTAGTAAGCGGTCAATGCAATCACTGGTGTGTCCGAGTTGACACTCGAAGTGTGCTTCAACAACTTCACCACATTCGTCAAGTCAACCTTCTTCATCTTCAGAGCAGTCAAGATCACATCAAACTTCACTTCACCTGTAGCTCTTCTCACCAACTCGTCAGCAGCAGTGACTGCGACAACTGCACAGCCTAAGCTCTCCAAGTTTCTCTTCAAAGAGTATCTCATGATGGGGATCGGCTCGCAGAGCAACACATCCAGGAATTGCAGTCTGGTCTTGGATCCTTCAGACATCTTCGAACTCTGTCTTCTCTTGCGAACTCTCTCCAATGCCGACGTTCTCGAATCCTCGGTGTCTGAGCTCGATGGTGAGAAGTCTGACACAGTTCTCTGGAAGAGTGTGGATCTTGAGTTCCTGGAGCCGTGCGGATACGTTGTCGGAGTCTGTGGCTTGCCCAGCATTTTCGTAGATGGTGACCCTGAATCTGTACTTGGACTGGATCTGCCCGATGTCTCAAAGTAGTACTCATCTGTGGATGCCGAGGTTGGAGTCTGTGCAATGTTACCAGAGCTGAAACTTCCTCTTGCTGGTGACTGGCCACGGATGAACGACGGCGACAACGATCTCTTAGCAGCAGATGGTGAGGACATGGAGTAGTTTCTCGACCTGTGGCCCGAGTCCGAAGAGGAGCTCGACAAACTGTTTCTGTGCTCAATGTGCTCCGCCTTGATTCTGTTGATCACATCCTTGTTGGCCTTATCCAGAGCTGGCAAGTTCCTGAACTGGAACGAACCAAACTCACTTGTGTTATCTGTCAACTTCGATGGACGGCGTTCTCTCAAATGCACAGGGATCGCCAGAGACAAAGGTTTCTGGTTTGGTGAGTTGGAACTTGATGGAGTGTTGGCGGTGGATGGAGAGCCCAAAGCAGTTGTACCAGATGGAATCTTGGTCTTCACCGTCAGTGATGGCTTGGTCGTTGGCACGACAAACTGGTGATCCTCCTCATTCTCATCGTCAGAGCCAGTCTGTGGGAACTCAGTCAACTCAGCACCTCTTGACTCAAAGTATTCTGTGCTCTCGGGATCTTCAATCGCTGGCACAAACGAGCCTTCGGTACTGAACAACGTCTCCCATTGAATCGACTTCAAGTATGGGTGATCCTTAATCTCCTGAGCACCGTTGGCACCCAGTCTCTTCTCTGAATCCTTGATGAGCAACTTCTTGATCAAGTCCTTAGCCTCTGTAGAGCAGATCGAAGCCTCCTCTTCTGCAGTTAACTCTGGCCAATCAATCTCACCGGTCAAGATGTTCTCAAACACTTTCTCCGGAGTATTGGCATGGAATGGTGGATACGCAAAGAGGAACTCAAACAAGATGCATCCAACGGACCACCAATCAGAAGCCTCGTTCTCACCAGTACCCCTGATGGTCTCCGGAGCGAGGTAGTCTGGAGTACCAACAAACTTCTTGTTCTTAGAGCTGTTCTCTGGGTCAAACAACGCCAGATTTCTCGAAGCTGAAGATGATGAAGAGTTTGGGGCAACTGTCTCGTAATCGGGAAGAACAAACGACGTTTGTGATGAAGAACGACGCATCGGCTGGAACTGTGGAGATTCAGATCCACTCCCTTGAGATCCAGACCCAGAGGTCTTACGACCCTCACTTCTGATCAAGCTGTCAAAGAAGGATGCAGTTGGACTGGAAGAAGTACTTGCTGGCTCGGCAGACAGCGCCAGTGCACTGATGGAATCTCTGCGTTGTCTCATGTTGTGTGCAGTGAGGTTCGTAGTTGGTTGACCAAATGCCTCGTCAGATACACTCACAGTCTTGGCAGGTCTCTCTTGACGACGAACCAAGCCCATTCTGGAAAGACCGAAGTCGGTCAACTTCAAGTGTCCGTTGGAGTCAATGAGGAGGTTGTCTGGCTTCAAGTCGTGATGGACGATACCTTTCTGATGCAAATCATCAACACCGACAATCACCTCCGCGATGTACTGCTTTGCCCATTCATCTGGAAGACCACCGAGCAACTTCACCATCGTCGAGCAGTCACCGCCAGGCAAGTACTCCATCACCAAGAAGAGGTAGTCCTTACTTTGGAAACTCGAGTACAATCTTGCAACGTAGGGAGAGTCAGACTGTGCCATCATAATCGCTCTCTCGGCCTTCACATTCGTCACCTGGTTCTTAGCAATCATATCTGCCTTCTTCAACACCTTGATGGCAAAGTAGTCACCAGTAACCTTTCTTCTGGCCAAGAACACACTTCCAAATGCGCCTTTGCTGATCGGTTTCAAGATCTCGTAGTCCTTGATCGATGGAACCGAAGCCTTTGGTGGTGGAGCTGCAACGAGCAATGGAGACAGCGGCGGCTTGGCAATACTCGTCCCAGCAGGAGAAAGGAAGTTCTCGCCCGCACTTGGCTTCTTCTCCATGAGCTCACCCTCGTGTGCCAATATTAGTGGCGATGAGATCGGGGTCCCAGAGACGCTGCTGTCCAGTCCTCCGTATGAACGGGTGTTTCTCTGGATAGAGCTCATTGGAGAATTGTGGTAGCCTGTTGGAAGACCAGGAGATGGCTTTCTCTGTGGAGTGAGGATCGGTGACTTGATCTGCAGATCGCTCAGTGAGTTGAACACAGAGTTGTCATACGCTGAATCCTTGGCAGATGTGTCACCTGGAGTGATGGATCGTGACGGTGAGAACCTGTCTCTGGAATCGATCAGCTCGGCTCTGTGGTTCAACGTCGGAGTTGGGAGGGAGTCTGTGCCAATGTAGGCATCAGTGAAGATGTTTGACTGAGCCGATGTTGGCTTTGGATGCGCAATGGCACTCGGTGGTCTCTCTGTTCCTGTGTCAGAGGAGACACTTCCTGAGTGTGTTCTTGCAATAGATGGTCTGACGTCGTAGGTCTGGTTGCGAATGTTCTTGACCGTCTCACTAATAATTGTCAACACCAACAAATCCACTTCGTCCTTGATCTTCTGGGAGTAGACGAGAGAGCTGTTCAACCTCTCAACGGCATCAATCTTGTCCTTACTCAATTTCTCTGTATCAGATGTGAGCAGACTGATCGCTGGATCAGATGAGGATGGGATCTTGAAGGCGTCAATGTGAATCATGGCGTCCTTTGTATTTGGAGAGAAGTCGTACGAGTTGGACGTTTCATTGAACTCACTTGGGTTCACAGCAATGGCAGTGTCACAAAGTTCGAGTAACAGTGTTAGCGTCATGAATGGGAATCTCAACGTGCTCATAAATGACCCTGAACGAGCTCTCTTCGATATCGTTGGCGATGCCTTGCCGATCTCTGTGGGCGTTGATACCTTTGGAAGTGGGATACCCTTGTACTCAACTTCACTGTCACCAACACCAAGTGACTCCTTACTCAAGGACTCGGAGATAGAAGCAATGGTCTGTCGTTGCTCAACAAGGGCGTCGTGGATCATCTGGACATCACTGTCACACTTGTGTTCGTTGAAGCAGAGTTGTGAATGTCTCTCTAGCCACCACGAGGGTACTTGTTGCTCACAAATACGACAGAGGACTTGCGGTGGTGGTGGAACATCAGCCTCGTTGATGATGCCGAGTTCTGAGAGGTCCTGGAGGTATGACGAGAAGATCTCTGATCCAAATCCAAGCGACTCTGCAAGCCTGGATGGGAGTTCCACGTTAAGCGAGTTCGCGTAGAATGGCTTGAGGATCCACATCGAGTGTGTTGGGATGTTATTGGAGTCATGGATCAAGATTCCCTGGCCTTCAAGCTCGATGACATCGCCGTTTGTGGAGACTGAACTGAGAGACTCGGCCAGGTCGTCACTTGCCGAATGATGCGAGGACTCGTCGTCCATGTGGTTGCTGTCAGCGTCTCCCGCTTCATCGTCGTAGTCTTCCTCCTGCTCTGAATTCACATCATTCGTGGCCACGACGAATCGTACTCTGTAGCTCTCATCGTCGGTCATCATGATCCTTATCGCGTCGTTGAACACGTTCTTGTCCTCCTCAGAGCCCAGGATGATCTTGGATATTGGGCGGTGAACAATCTTTTTGACGTCTGTGCCAACAACAGCGGTCCAGGCCTTGCTGAGATGCTTAACACGGCCATCCATGTCTAATTCAAGAAGGATGCTGGGGTTCTTAGCGCTCGCTTGGACCAAGTCCTCCTGAGCTTCGCTTGCGGAGCCCTGGTGAACCATCTCTGGGGCGGGCGAGCCAATGTTGGGCTCGCTGTCACTGATGAACACGGATGGAGTAGAGGGCCTCGAAGCCATTGTTCGTGTTTGTGTTGCCCTTAGTGAGGGGGCTGGGCGGTTGTTGTGTAGGTTCAGTGCGTACCCTCCCTTTCCATACGAGGGTGAAGAGTCGGGCAGAGCGGCAACGGATAGGGTTCTTGGAGAGCGGAGAAGGGCGGTTCTGTAGGAAGCAGAGGTTCTGAGGACACCCAGAGATGCGAATGGCGCAGTTCAGTGATGTTGTGGTGGATAGCGCCCGTGTGGAAGCGCTTGCTCCTTGTCTCGTGTCACGCCGTTTCCGCTTTTGGAGCTGACTCCGGATTTTTGGGGAGGAGTGGTGGCCGGCGCGGTTTGCAAGGCTGCTGTTGTTTACGCTGTGTAAAAGGGCTGATGCTGTGAGAGGCCTCGAGCGAAACAAGACCCATCTGCATCTGTACCTGCTAATGAAGAGACAGGCCGCAGCCCTCGCCAGCCCTGAAAAGAAGCGGGTGACGCGGCACCTCCGTTCCAAGGAGGAGACCAAGATCGATGCCTCGCTCTTCAACTATGAGGAGGACCCGGCTCTGATCAACCCAGACGAGCTGATCCACATCGCTGACTACCCGGTCCATGGTGAGGTGATCCCGCCCGACTTTGAGTACAGCACCGAGAAGATCCAGTTCAAGACGGACCTGGTACAAGTGAAGGAGGAAGACGATCAAGCTGACGGCATCTCGAGAAGAAGTTTCAGAAGGTCCACCTTGAAGAAGGTGACTCATGACGACCCGCTCACCGAGGACCTCTATGCATTCTACCACCGACGTATGGAGAAGGAGGAGAAGCGAATGCTCAACCGAGACCGTGAGAAAGTGCTGGCCGAGGCTGACAAGATGAAGACACAGCTTGAGTCACTCCAACAACCCGACTGGCCCAAGGTGCTACCTAGCATCACATACGTCAGAAATCCACGAGACTTCGACGAGTTGCAGCAGAAACGTGAGTGGACTATGCATTCTCTGGAGACGTTACTGGACAAGTTTGATGACTGGAAACGCCGGGAGGACAGACTCCTGGGCAAGGCCAAGCTGCCGCCAATCGAGTTTGAGGATCAGGTGCACATTTTGAGGTACCACCCAGACTACAGGGAGGACTATATGGGCTTCAGCGACACAGACGATGAGGAGGACAACATGACTGTGGAGGAGATCAAAAAGAAAAGGCGGAGAGTGTTGCACGAGCGTTTTGGAAGCAGCATCAGACTGACATGGGAAGGTATGACGCTCATCAGAGCAGCGCCATTTGAGCACACACGGAGCTATTGACGACATCACAGGACAATATTTACGAATCAACCTTCTATAGTCTACAACTATCAACGAAGAAATACCATTGTTATACTGTACAGTCATACGGCCCTCTTTTTCATCTCCCCTTAGTCGAATCTGCTCTCAGCATCAGCTCTGGCAGCCTTTTTGTCCATCTCATCCCAGTCCTCACCTTCAGACTCTTCGTCTTCACTGCCAGAGAAGTCACTGCCAGAGTCGTCACCACCTTCACTGTAGTCATCTTCACTGTCAACATCTTCATCCTCTGGATCGGCGTCACTGGCCTCGTACTCAGACTCCTCTTCACTCTCAGTACCGCTCTCCTCATCCGAGTCACCAGCTAGGAAGGACCAACCACCATCGAGGAAGAACTGCTTTGGATCCGACTGAAGCGTCTTCATGATTTGTGGCCAGTTCAAGTTGATCGTACTCTCACTGAATGGAATGTCAACGTCTGTCAGCCATGACTTGACATCTTCGAGCACCTCCATCGGGATGGTGTTGATGTGCACCACAGGTTTGCTGAAGTCCTTGAACACAAACACCAGATCAAAGTTTCTCAAACCAAACTGGACCCTTTCAAGATGTGCAACTTCAACCTCCTCCAATGTGACAACAAGGAACGGTGGATCAACAAGCTGGACAAGACAGTCTCTTGTTGGCATCAAGAAGGTGGAAGCTCTGAATGGAACACCCTGGAATCCAAGCTCTCTGAATGGGATATCCAAGTCGAGGGCGCCGCCGGAAGCCTCGGCAATCAACTCACCAAACTTTCTGAACTCCTTGTCCAAGGCGGCCTTTCTTCTTCTCTCCTCCTGTTCCTGCTCCAACTCGTCATCGTCACCATATCTTCTCTTAGCACCACCTCTTCTGGCACCGTTTGTGTCGTCAAATGCAATATCAGAAGCCTCTCTGTAGAACTGAACGTCAAAGGTCTTCTTCTTACCAATGATCAATGGTGTCTTCAAGTTCACATGGATAATGACGTACATCTCCTCCTTGGATGGCTGGAAGAACAAGTGTTTGATATTGGAGAACAAGACATCAATCTTAGACTCCTGCTTCAACGAAGACTGGTATCTCAAACCGTTTTCATGGATGGACAAAGAGCCAGGAACTCTCTTGGTATCTGGCATTGGTCTGGCAAAGACATTGTCCAATCTTCTAAGACGACCCGGCTTAGCCTGGATCAACTGTGCCTGCTTCACCACATCAGCCATGTTCTTCTTCTCAGCCTCTCTCTTTGTGCTCTCCTTCTTCAAGTCCGAAATGTCCTTGAACACACTAGCCATGTGGTCGTGATCCTTAGATCTCAAAGTGATGGAACGGACAAAGCTCTTAGATCCATCGTCTTCGTACGGGATCTCCTCCTTCTTGGATGTGTTACCACCAACACCTGGAGAGTTGAAGTTGAGTCTCAGGTAAGTGTAGTCACCTTCTTCACTCTTGGAGCCGTTCTTGTACGAGTTGATGTGGAATGGGACCGGTCTTCCGGAGATTGGAATCAGGATGGTCTGTGCCTTGAAGTCAACATTCACTCTCAAATCCTTGACGAAGCCTGGGATCTGGGTCTCCCTGACGTAGGACTCGTACTTCTTGAAAACAACCTTGCGCTCGTTTGGATCCGTGCCCACGGTGTCACTGAATCTCTGGAGGCCTTCTCTTTGTCTCTTCTCGTGCAACTCCTTCTGAATCTGCTTCTGACGGAGCTCGTCGGACTCATCGTGGTTCTTGGTCTCAGTACGAAGCTTGGACTTCAAGATCTTGGAGTTGGCAGCTGGTTGAGCGGACGCCTCTCTCTTTGGCTTCACGTCGTCAGTGAGGTCCATCACCTCCTTCTTCACGTTCTCGGTCTCATCCTTGAAGTAGAAGGAAATGTCCGATCTGTTCTTGATGTACTCGGTCAGCAGCGAGGCCTGGCCATCCTGCACCTTGACGGTGTCTGTGAGCAAAAGGGAGTAAGTCTTGGACTTTGGATCTTTGGTAGAGTTGTTGGTGAGGTTGTGGAAACCGACAGTGACGTCGAATGTGGCCTTCTCTGGAATGGTACGTTCGTTCTTAGCGTTGAGCACGAAGGAAGAGTCTCTGAACTCGAGGCCAATCAACCATCCGACATTCTTGGTGAAGTGCTTCTCCAGCTCTGGTCTCTCCTGCTTGATGAACTCCAATGTGGCATTGTACACCTGTGAACCAGTAGAGCCTGGCTTGATCAAAGAGACAACCTTCTTTTCAACCTGCAACAAAAACTCGTAGTTCTTGTCCACTTCTGACGTTGGGTCAATCAGGAAGGTACGAGCAATGTTGGAACAGTACGACTTGTATCTGATACCGAGAGAGGCAACAACCACGCCACCGTGGAGGTTGTCATCGTTGGACTCGGCACTTGGCTTGAGATCGTACTTGCCACCACTCTCGACGATTGGAGTGTAGCACCAGTCAAGCTGGTCCAAGTCGAGCTCCTGGCCAACCTTCTTCTGGAGAGTACGACGGAACTTGTCGTCGTCAATCTTCGCCTCAACCTTCTCGGACAGCTTGCTGTGGGAAACCTTGAGCTCCTCATCCACGATGCTCACCATCTCGTTCTGGAAGAAATCCATGAACTGTACACTGGTCTTGGCGGCGAGTTGTGCGGTAACGAGCTCCTTGTCGTCCTTCAACTCAACGCAGCGAGAGAGTGGCACTGTGACATCGATGGTCTCCAAGCTCTCCTTGACATCGTTCCAGAGAGGCTCCCACTCGGTCATGAACTTGCCCTGGTACTTGTCCTTAGGCAGAATACCGATCTTCTTGTCCTGTTTCAATTGAGCAATCAAGTCCTCGAACAGCTTCTTGTTGTGGTCAACGTCCTTTGTACGCGTCCAAATCTCCACAGAACTGGACTTGATTCCAGTGAGGTACTTGGCCTTACCAACGGAGGTCAGGATGACAACTTTCTCTGCGGTGACGTGGATGATGGTGGCTGGGAACTCGTAGCCCAGGACCCAGGAGTGGAAGATGGTGGACTTCTGGTACGGGTTCTCCTCATCGGTGGAGCCCGTCACCACGAGCATCGACTTGGCGCCGGCGAAGTCATCCTTCTCGATGCGCTTCTGGACGGCGGCGATTCTTCTCTTGAAGGCGATCACGTCCACTTTCGGTTCGGACATCGTCGCTGCGTTCGGGTGCTGGTGCTGGTGCCGGTGCTGCTGTTGCTCCCGGTTTGCCACTGCTGGAAAAGTTCAACGCGTCTCTCCCTTCAGCTTGCCCAGAGAGCGATCGCTCGCGTTTCTCTCCAGCTCTCCTTCTTCGCCCAATGCGGCTATTTTCGCGAAACCAGGGGGTTGCCCTACCGATAAACTTGATTCAGTGACGGCAAAACGGAGCGGGCCGCGTTTGACATTTTGACAACAAATCAACGCTGTGAGCGAGCATTAGCACACGGCGGTTAAGCACAACGCGTCACCACCGGACTTTTTCGAGCATTCCCACAGTCCCCACGCGCGTGACTACCTCTGGAAGAAACAACCAAGTCTCCACGACCACTGCGTGCCGCATAAGATACCCGAGTTTGTCGACGTGACCTCCTATTCTCCATCTCACACACACACACATACACACTTCCCGCACAATGGCCGCCACTGAGGAAGATTACTACAACTTCGACTATGACTACATGTTCAAGAGTGAGTACCACTGACGCGCATGTCCGGTCTCAGGCTGCCCTGCCCCATTGCGCAGCGCCGATGAGAATGGACCCTTGCTATTTTTAAGAACAGTTACTAACCACATCGCTCCCCCACAGTCGTGTTGATCGGTGATTCAGGCGTCGGTAAGTCCAACTTGCTCTCGAGATTCACCCGTAACGAGTTCAACTTGGAGTCCAAGTCCACCATTGGTGTCGAGTTTGCCACAAAGACCCTCGAGATTGAAGGCAAGAAGGTGAAGGCACAGATCTGGGATACAGCAGGCCAGGAGCGTTACAGAGCTATAACGAGTGCTTACTACAGAGGCGCCGTGGGTGCGCTCATCGTGTACGATATCTCCAAGTCTGAGAGTTATGAAAGTGTCAGCAAATGGTTGAAGGAGCTCAAAGACCATGCTGACGAGAACGTTGTCATTGAGCTTGTGGGAAACAAGTCTGATTTGGACCACCTCAGAGCGGTGCCAACTGAAGAGGCCAGCCACTTTGCCGCTGAGAACCAGGTGCTCTTTGCTGAGGCGTCTGCCCTCAATGCCGAGAATGTCGAGTTGGCGTTCCAGCAGTTGATGAAGTCCATCTACGGGATGGTGTCCAAGCACCAGTTTGATCTCTCAGACTACTCTGGGCCAAAGCCACCAACTGGCCAGACCATCTCTTTGACACCAACACCAGGCTCCAAGGACGCTAAGAGTAAGGGTAACTGCTGTTGAATTACGAGTGTTTGTGCTGAATGAAATATAAAGTCTTTTTTTATGCTGGTTTTCCGTTTCTCCTCCTTTTTTCCTTTGCTTTTTCTCTTTCCTTTTTGTACTTTCTTCCTTGGGATCTCAACTGTTCGTTATTGCATTGGTTTCCTTCAAATGTATCCCGCTATATATAATGTACCACCTAAAATCAAACGAAAGGACCGAACTCTACATTCAAAGACGCGTTTTCAAAACAGCAAGAACAGATAGTACATTGATTTTTTCTCTTTAGTCCAAAGGGCATCACTCAGCCTTGAACTCATCGTCATCTTCCTCATCGTCACCACCCTTACCTTCCTCAGCAAGCTTCTCAGCGGTCTTGGCATAGTCAATCACCTTACCTCTAGTTCTTCTACCAGTGGTGATGATGTTGGAGGCGTCAATCTCAGCGAGGTCATCCTCGTCAGCGTCATCGTCTTCCTCAAGCTTAGCATCCAGCTTGTCGTCGTCCTCATCGTCATCATCATCCTCGTCCTCCTCGTCTTTAGGAACATCGTCATCGTACTGTCTGCGGCGTCTCTTCTTCTTGTCCTTCTTTGGCTCCTCGGCATCCTCCGCCTTGCGCTTCTCGGGCTCTGTGGTCTCACCCTTTGGGGCCTCCTTTGGTGTCTCCTTTGGTGTGCTGTCGACTGGAGCGTCGATCTTGGTCTCTGTGACCTCTGTTGGTTTCGTCTCCTCTGCCATTGTGTGTGTATGTGCGTGTGAATTGCCCCGGTGACGCGTTAGAAGGAGGAGGGGGGAGCCGGTGGGGTGAAGTTCGTGTTGTGCTATAAATTTGGTTTTCGCGAACTTTTCGTGTGGCGGGCGGCAAAATTGTTCTAGCGCTGGTGATGGGAGTGGATGTCAACACAACAGCGGCAAGGACCAGGGAAGACGAACGGTAAAAATGGTGAGTGTCTCATGTGACTGTGCTCTACGTAGAGAGATGGCTACTAACAAAAGACCTGCAGGCTCCAATCACCAATAAGAAGACGAGGCTCGTAAGTATCCCCATCCACATCCGGATCTATCATATATCTGAGATCTCTTACTAACCTGAAAACCCCCAGACAGACGTGATCAACTACAGAATCAAGGTCATCACAATGGACAACCGCCAGTTCATCGGCGAGCTGCTGGCCTTTGACAAACACTACAACCTCGTGCTGGCCAACACCGAGGAGTACAGACTCACAAAGAAGTCGCTACTCTCGCTCAAGGACAGGGCTAGAAACAAGAGCAACGAACCAGAGCAGAGTCTGATACAAGAGCAGAAGAGAACGCTCGGTCTTGTGATATTAAGAGGAGAGAACGTGATTTCTGTGACGATAGAGGCACCACCTGCCAACGCTGCTCCAAAGCTGACCAAGTTGAAACAAGGCGCCGGTGTGATCAAGCCAATCAAGAACGGTACACCTGTGACTGGTGCCAATCTCACTGCTCCTGTGCGTACGAATGCTGTTGGGTTCACCGGTGCTCCCAAGAAGTTCAACCCGCCGCCTGGGTTCAAGAAGTGATGAGCATGAAGGTGTGTATAGAGAGAGGAAAAAAAAGGTGTATCTGGTGGCGATGCAGAGAGTTGAGTAGATGTTGACTCACGAGTTGTCCCAGGTAGTAAGAGCTTTCTCATAGAACTGGAACTTGAGCACTGGGGAAGAAACCACATTGGTTATCTGGGGAAATTCTCGCCACAACCGCCGTGGTTCAATCGGCTCCACTCCGGGGAAAGAAACCCGCGTGAGCGTAATTATGTGCTCCACAGAAGCGCATGTACACCTGCCTGGCTGGGTTAATCCGGTGTTGACAGCGTAGAGGTTGACAGTTTCAGCGAGAATTGAAACAGCCTGGGAGGACAAAAGGCCTGTCGGGATGGATGGGAGTTTGGAGCCTCGGGGTGAGGCGAGCGCGGGCCCGGGGAATTGCTCGGCCGGACATGGAGGCAGCGCTTCGTAGGCCTCTGGTGGCACTCAAATATCTGGAGCAACACTCAAGGAGTCTGATGACCCAGCTACCATATGCACTTACGACACCCGCTCTGCCCCCTCAAACAAGCGCGTTGCCCTAGCCCCTAAAGATAGGTAGCGTGATTCTGGTGCGCTGCTGCTCCGCGACGGCCGGGGGAGGGTGTGGCCTGTGCCGCAGATACGCCACCCACGGGGCAAAGATCCCTAACACCGAGGGCGCGGGTTGGCGGGGGTGGCTGCTCCCGTGGGGGCGACGGTAAAGGCTGTATGTGCTGGGCACCTATCAAGTCCCATAGCACCCCAC
>JAJMKQ010000320.1:0-36397 GCA_030569395.1 Petasospora rhodanensis
AGGCGAGGTGCCTAAGAAGTTGTCTTTGTCTCACATTCCTTCCTTCCTTTCCACTTTCTATAGAATTAACCTTTTGCTACTCTACTCTCGTATCCATTGTGATCCATCACCCAATTCATACGTCACTTCTCAGTGTTCTCGTTCAAAGGTACTTCTCAGTTCCTTCGGTGATATTGCAACCCACGAGAGAAAAGCACAGGAGACAGGACGGGACCGGCCCAGGATCAAGGACCGTTGCACCGTTGCCCACCCACCGGCACCGGTAGATACGTTGGGCTCCGTGTCTCAGCGCTCAGGCGTCAGGCACAGCCAGTGGCCGCAGAAAAAGTTTATGCGGCGCGCACTCTTTTTCGAGGCATGTCCGCTCACCTCTGACGTAGCTCACATTCTGGACGCATGGTATAAAAGTCCCACGAATTCCCGCTCTTCCTGGCCCTCCCACCCTCGCCTACCAGCACCAGCACTACTACCCCAGCCCGTTATGAGTCAGTCGCTCCACGAGATGGAGAAAGTGGCCTCGAGCCCAACCTCCGTCAACGCTCCAGCGTACGCTTCCAGTCTGGAGTCCGGTCTCGCCTCCATTCAGGCACAGGACAACGTCGAGGTGGAGATCAGAGATGCCGTCCTCGCCCAGAAGATCCATCTGATCAACAACGCCATCGACGAGATGGGCTTCACATGGCACCACTTCAAACTCTTCTGTATTGCAGGGTTTGGTTATTCTATTGATTCCCAGATGGAGATGGTCCAGTCCGCCGTCAAGGTGTACGTCGACTACCAGATGCTCGGAGACGGCAAGTTCCCAATCTCCAACGAGATCTTCTACGCCGGTCTCATCACTGGTTCTGTCTTCTTTGGTCTCGGCTGTGACCTGATCGGCAGAAAGATTGTCTTCAACTCCTCCATCTTCTTGACCTCCATCTTTGGTTTCTTCACTGGTGGTACTGACTCTTACGCCATGTACTGTATCTTCATGTTCTTGTCCTCCTTTGCCGCTGGTGGTAACATCGCTACCGACGTCTCCGTGTTCTTGGAGTACTTGCCATCCAAGTACCAGTACCTCAACACATGTATGGCTTTGTACTGGGGTGTTGGTCAGACCATTGCGGCTTTGATCTCCTGGGCCTTCATTCCAAACAACTCCTGCTCCACCCACGCAGACTGTCCATCCAAGAGCAACAGAGGCTGGAGATACTGCTGGTACGTCAACTCCGGTATCTGTCTCTTTGCTGCCCTTGTCCGTGTGTTTGTCCTCAAGATGGACGAGACGCCAAAGTTCTTGGTGGCAAACGGCAAAGACGAGGAGGCATTCGAAGTTTTGAAGAAGATCTCCGACAAGTACGACCGTCCAATGACCATGACCGTTGAGGACTTGAAGGCCTGTGGTACCATCCACGATGACTATTACTCTGTTGAGAAGGATGGTTACAGTTTCAAGGCCTTGTGGAGAACCATCATGGTCAATGTCAGAATTCTCTTCCAGTCCCCAATCGTCATCAGATCCACCATTCTGGTCTACTTGTCCTGGGGTTTCATTGGTATCTCCTACTCCACATTCTACAACTTCTTGTACATCTACATTGCCTCCCACGGTGGTGACACTGGTTCGAGTACCTACATCACCTACAGAAACGCCACCATTGCCAACTTTGTCGGTATCTTTGGTCCAATCCTTGCCGGTTTCATCATCCTCATCAGATTCAAGGCCTTTGGCTTCGAGGTGCTCTTTGGTAGAAGAGGTTCCATGGCCTTTGGTGCCCTTGCCTCCATGGCCATCCTGTTCGGTTACACAACTGTCAGAACCCCATCCGCCGATGCTGGCTTCGGTGCTGCCACCTACTTCTTTGTCAATATCTACTACGCTACGTTGTATGCCTACACTCCGGAGATTTTCCCAACAAAGGCCAGAGGTACCGGTGTCGGTATTGCACTTGTGGTTTGCAGAATCTTTGGTGCCTTTGCTCCAGTTGTTTACTACTTCGGTGCCGAGTCTGGTTCTTCTGTTCCAATCTGGGTCTGTGGTGCCATCATTGGATGTTTGGCCATCTTTGCTGTGCTTATGCCATTTGAGCCATCTCTCAAGAGATCCGTCTAAGTTTGTCACTGACTCAACACTCTCCCCTTTTTTGTTTATACACTTTGACATCCTTTCACACAACTTTTACAAAGCTGGTTCTGGT
The DNA here is from genome assembly GCA_030569395.1 of Petasospora rhodanensis. Classification (NCBI taxonomy): domain Eukaryota; kingdom Fungi; phylum Ascomycota; class Saccharomycetes; order Phaffomycetales; family Wickerhamomycetaceae; genus Petasospora; species Petasospora rhodanensis. The sequence continues at coordinate 2,181 of JAJMKQ010000320.1, forward strand.
AATACACGAACTCACCCAATTAATTTGCTTTTTCCTGAATTGATTTTAAGTATGTACATGAAGTGAAGATGGTGAGCAAGCACCATTTGCTCAAACCAGCTGCGATATCTTCTGGATACACGACTCCTTCGTGGACGGACTCAGACCTCCTGAGAGGTACTGCAAAAACACAAGCTTTGATATCAGCGGAGTGTTGACGCAGCCCAGCTTGGAAAGTTCGTTCGTGGATGTGTTCTCGTAGTACAGTTGCAGCTTTCCGTCACTCAATCTCTCGAGAATCAAGTTGTGGTTCTTTGGCACCGAGCCTCTTCTGTTGAACGCCTCCTTCAGTTCTTGCAACCCAACATCCAACAACTCATCCTTGCACTTGGCAGCGAGGATGGATTTGACAAGGCCGTCCTTCAAGTGGTTGAAGTCTGTGTTTCTGATCGGCGAGATACGTGCGACAAGTCTGATGTCCGAGTCCAACAGGTTTGCAACTAGGATTTTAGACTTTTGGGGGTCCTTCAGCGCCAGAAGAACGTTCTCCTTGTGTGACTTGGTGGAGTCTGTGTCAATGAACGCCTGAGAGAGGAACTTGGAGTCAAGAACTGTCGGAATCTTGTACATGTCTTGCGAGGCGACATAGATACCCAGTGCATACACCTTGAAGCCGAGGAACGTGACGGATCTGGTGCCATAGCCCAGGAGTTCATAGGCCGTGGCAAGATTGATAGTGAGTGGGAGTGGGTCCACAGCCTTGTCGACACGCACGGAGTCGAGTGTGTCCTTGACGTTATCATCGAGTGTGATGGCTGTGGCAACGCTTGTACCGAGAGCGACCGTGGCTCCGAGTGCGAGACCTGCGCGTGGGCTCAGTCTTGTGACCCTCCTTGATAGCTGTGAGGAGATGCTGCGGTAGAAAAAGAGTCGTTTAAACATCGCTGGCTGCGTTGGATAGCAGGAGGATTCTTTGGGCTTTCTCCACGGGATGGGCCGATGGAAATTTTGGTTGAGGCCCGTGGAGATGCTGCGCCGACCGAAGTGCACCGCCACACACCAGCCACACATGCTACGTATGAGGAGGAAGAAGTATAGACATTTTTTTGATTGGCTAATAGGGCTTATAAACTCATTTGTTCCACTCCTCAAGCTCGGACTCAAATTCAACAGGTCTCTCGGCCAGCGGAGTAATTCTGTAGCAGTGGCGGACATCGCCAGAGTCCCAGTCAAAGGTACCGGAGTGCAAGACCCTTCTGTTGTCCCAAACGACGACGGTGCCTGGCTCGTAAGAAGCCCTGACCTGGAAGTCATGGGAGTGGTTCACGTGGTCAAAAAGAAGCTTCAAGATGGCATCCGACTCTTCCTTCTTCAACCCCTCAATCTCCTCGATGAAGCCAGGAACAAAGAGCGACTTCTGCTTGGTGACAGGGTGGATACGAACCAAAGGGTGGAGATTGGTCACAGGTGCCCTTCTCTCAATACCACCAGCAGCACGGGAGCTGGATGCCTGTCTCTCTGAGGTATGGATAGTCTTGAGACCACTGATCATCTTCTTGAAAGTTGGCGACAAGCGGTTGTAGGCCTCCACAGTGTCAGAGAAGATAGTGTCACCGCCAGTCTCCGGACCTTCCAAGAAAGTGAAGAAGGTTGTTCCCGCAGGGTACTTCTCATAGGTCACATCACTGTGCCAGCCTCTGAATGACAACTTCTCGGCGAACGTCTTGTTGTACTCGTTTGGATCTTTTCTGCGATAAACAACATGGAACTCACTGTACCCCTCAGGAGCACCAGAAGTTGGGTGAATGTGCAATGGACCAAAGTACTCACCAAGTTTTTTGTTGAACTCGGGACCCTTATCCTTCAAGTCCTGGTCTCTGAAGACAACAACGCCGCGCTCTGCAACGTACAAGGCAAGGTCATTCTTAGCGGCATCGGACAACTGGGAAAGCTGGATACCACGAACCTCTGCACCAAGCTTTGGAGACAGCTTCTTAATCTTGTAGGTCTCAGAGGACTCTGGTGGGAACAAGTTCTTGAACGCGGCACTGCCAAAGTGACCTCTGTCAACAAATCCCTTGTTCAAGTCCTCTGGATAAGGCTCATACTTCTCGTGTGGGTCCCAAGTAGGAAGCCACTCAGGGTACTTAGAGTCTCTGTACTCCTTCTCAGAGACCTTGAGGATACCGGATTTTTCGTCAACCCTGTCCTGACCTTCTCTGAAGTGAATGTCAGAGGTGCCTCTGTAAGCGTCTTGAGTGAAGCTCTTGGAAGAACTCAAGTCAACTTGCTTGAGGATAAGTCTTGGAGCAGCAGTGGTGGTAGCGGTTGAAACAGCAGGCACCATGACTTGTGAATTTGTTGGTCTGGATTAGACTGGCGAGTTGCTCCATCTGAACTGCAGGGGGGTTTTCTGCTGCTTTATATCCTGCGAAAAAGAGCAAGCCACATTCTGCAACTGTGGTTCCTCCTCGCTTGGTTTCACAGAGCAGCTCGTAATCTGTTTTGGCCACAATTCACGCACATCCCTGTTTACGCTGTGTGGCACAGTGTGGCACATGGTGTGGCACTGTGGGGATGGGACAAATTTGTGGATGTGTCAACGTCAGATTGTGGCTCTACCGAAAGCACCGAACCCAGCGAGACGCGGCAAGTTCAACCAATGCGGAAAGTGTGTTCACTTGCTGAAGCCTAATTGACGCCATAGCATTCATTCAAGTGGGCGTTTTCTCTTCTCTCTCCTCTCGCCCGAAGCTGGATACGGGGAGGTCTACCCCAGTACACACAATGACTGTGGCAAATACGAGCATTGGCTCTTAGTACTGTGGCACACCCGCCATTGGGATGAAGCTCACTGGTCAGCGGTGGCACACCTTATAAACCAAGTGGCTCCCGCCAAAACAGGAACTTTCAGGTCAGCTATAGGTATCCTGAGCACAGAGATATCACAGCATGTCTATTGCTAAGGACGACGCGAGCGTCCATCAACAGGACCTCGAATCCCTCTCCTCCGGGTCATCCAATGAGAACGTGTTCAAGGATCCAAAACGTCTGGCCTACTACCGCAAGCTCTACGAGTCTTCGAACTATGAGTGCTACTCTCACTTTGATCCTGACTATACCTGGACACCTTCTGAGGAAAAGAAAGTGGTTTGGAAGTGTGATTGGCGTGTCACTTTTTGGGCTTACATCATGTTCACCGCTCTCGACTTTGACAGAGCCAACATTTCTCAGGCCGTCAGTGACAACATGCTTGACAACTTGGGTCTGACCACGAACGACTATAACGTTGGAAACGTTGTGAACCTGGTCTGTTTCTTGGGTTCTGAGTTGCCCTCGCAGTTGATTTCCAAGAAAATCGGTGCTGACAGATGGATTCCGATGCAGCTGGTTCTTTGGAGTGCTGTCTCCATGTCTCAAGCCGCCATTACTGACAAGGCTGGATTCCTTGTCACCAGGGGATTGATTGGTTTGTTCCAAGGCGGGTTCATCTGCGACACTTGTCTTTGGATGTCCTACTTCTACACGGGTAAGGAGCTGCCTCTTCGCCTCTCGCTCTTCTACATTGCCAACCCTTTGACCAACGTGTTAAGCGCACTCGTTGGAGCCGGACTATTGCAGGTTAAGACTGGGCCTTTGCCCCATGGGTGGCAGTGGGTTTTCCTCATTGAGGGTGCCTTCACGTTGATCATCGGTATCGCAAGCTTCTTTATGATGCCTCCAAGTGCAGTTCATACCAAGACATGGTTCCGTCCAAACGGGTGGTTTACTGATCATGAGGAGAAGATTGTCGTGAACCGTGTCCTGAGAGACGATCCATCCAAGGGTGACATGAACAACAGAGCGCCTGTGTCCCTGAAAGAGTTGCTGAAATCCCTGACTGATGTTTATTTGCTTCCGATCTACATCATCCGTCTCTTCGCCGACATGCGTGCTGCCACTACGCAGAATTACTTCACTCTGACGTTGAGAAAGCTCGGGTTCTCAACTTTGAACACGAACTTGCTTGCCATCCCTTACAATTTCATTCAGATCATCCAGTTGCCAATCGTTGGTTACCTTGCTGAACGTTTCAATGCCCGTGCCGTGTCCATGATCCTTACTTCAGTTTGGGTTCTCACTTTCCTTTTCCCTCTCAGATTCTGGCCAGGATCCCAAGTCCAAGTCTGGCCAACCTATGCCATACTGACACTTTTGTTGGGATACTGTCCCTCGTGGCCAATCTCCATCTCTTGGTGCTCATCGAACTCCAACTCTGTGCGTTCCAGAGCGGTGAGTTCTGCACTGGTGAACATCTTCTCGCAAGCTGCCAGCATTATATCCTCCAACATCTACAGAGACGACGACAAGCCACTCTATCACCGCGGTAACTCCCAGCTGATTGCCTTCAACTTCACCACCATTGCGTGCTGTGTCCTTACAATCATTTACTATCGCTGGCTGAACAAAAAGAGAGACCGGAAGTGGGCACAGTTGTCGTCAGAGCAGAAGGAGGACTACATCCACAACACATCTGACCTGGGAAACGAGAGGCTGGACTTCCGCTTTGTATACTAAAGATAGAGCGAATGTGGTTAGAAACCAAAGCTGACGCACATGTACATAGTAGAACTGGCGGGCCGGACTCGGATCTCGGATCTCGGAATTGAGCTCGGAATTTTCGGCGTTCGCGGCTGTTGCAGCAGATGCCGATCCAGAACAGGTGCCCATCCTCACGGTTTGGCCGACAAAACAAAGTGGTAGTACTTCAAGAACAGTGCCAGGGGTCAGACCAGAAATGACACCTGCGCTGTGACCCCGACCATGGAATCTCCAAACAACTCCTTCTCCGGTGCAACCGTAAACGCCCGGGGGTCCGCTTTTGTGGTCGTATTCCTCCAAAATGGGTGGGGCAAGGGATGCTGACACAAACACGGACGGCCGCAGTCATTCATATCAGATTTCCTCAGTTTGGATTTTACACTATGAGTTGGCAGAAGTGGGATAAGCAGCGACTATCACGACACCCGCAATGCTGCTCTCGACAACTGATGTTCCTCTGAGGCCGAAGGATGCTACACTGTCCTTGGAGTAAGCACACTGCTTCCACATTTCCCCACGCTCTCAACTAACAACAACCACCCAAGGAAACCTACCAAGAAACTCGTCCTCTCGTTTGGCCAACGTCTCTTCCCCGTCGCCGACAGCACATCCATCAAGCCAGTCCCACTCACCAAGGCACATTTCCTCGATGCTTACAGCAAGGGCAAGTGGAATCTCTCCAAAGTCCCACGCCCAGCTTGTTTCACAGAGACAGACGTCGTGTTTGCACCAGACCACTACCACGAGGCATCAAGACTCAAGGCTGTGAAGAAGTTTTCAGGCACTGACCAGTGGAAGGAGACACTGGTGTTCAACAAGATCATCTCGAGGGCATTGAAGACGTTCAACGTGAAGGGCGCATCGATCTCCTTGGTTGACAGCAAGAGACAGGTGGTCAAATACAGTGCACTCCTCGATGCCCCAGAAGTTCCGAGAAAGGTGTCCATCGACGCCCATGCCATCTTATCCAGTGGTAGCTTTGTGCTCCTCGATGCCACCAAGGATTGGAGAATGTCCAGGAACCCATTGATCACCGGATTCCCACACATCAAGTTCTATGCAGCAGTACCATTGACGACAAAGTTTGGTACAGTCGTTGGCGCATTTTCCATCTTTGACCAGTCGTTGAAGACAGAATTTGACAAGAGTCAGATCGAAGAGTTGAAGGCCTACGCTGACGAAGTTATGCATCACTTGGGTAGTCCGTCACTGTTGGTGTCCAAGAACCAAGGGACAAGCATGGAGAACTTGATCAACATCATCGGAAGACCCACGAGTCACGGGAACCAGTTTTTACCAGTGGCCGTGTACGAGAAAGATGGATCTGGAAGCCCGTACTCTCTCAACCACAACTTCAGGTACAACGGACAAGAAGCCACGGTTCCCTGGAAGAATATCTTGGTCAACGAGGACATCGTCACACTGTTGTCCAAGTTCCGCGATGTCAAGAGTGCCTCGTCCCTTTTGTGCCAGGTTGTCGCACAGGAGTTGAACTACGATATGGTATGTGTGGTGGAGGTCAGAGTTTCCCAGAAGTATCAGGTACTGTCAGAGTACTTCCCTGCAGTCAACGTGCTCAACGCAGAATCGTTCAAGTACGCCAACAAGCTTATTGGTACAGAGAAGGAGCAGGTGATCAGCCGGTTGTTGGGATCATACGGCTACAGAGTGGACCCAGACTTCAACTTTGAGCCGGACATGTTCTTCAGTTCATTAAGCTCTGAGTTTGGCGTTTTCTACGAGGGTACCAGCAGGTCGAGCGTGAAGTTCAAGTCTGGCATTGGGATGCCATTCTACCGCATTGCATCACAGATCTTGAGAAAGAAGAAGATTTTGAAGACCGAAAAGCAGCCAGCCAAGGGCAAGCCCATCGACGTCTACTTGAGATCTGGCGGGTACCTCATTTGTGCGTTCAACGAGCGCGAGTCGAAGCTCACCGAGGACCAGATCAACTTTGTCTACGGAGCAGCATGCAGTCTTCGTCGTCTCTTCATCTCTACTTAGCCAAATTGAGCGCCATTGGTGACTGTTCTTGTAGTCCTTGTTTGTCCACACGAAATTCGGAGGAGCCCCCTCTCGCGACTTTGGCGTCTTTTTGAGCGCCGGCGCTGGTCAAAGGCGGCGGTGGCGGCTATTCAGTGTCTAACAGGCACCGTTCAAACAGGGCGCTAAGACCAAGGAGCTGCCGACACACTGCAGAGTCAGAGATGTCGTCGTCCACGTTTGCTGCGCTCAATTTGAGCGACGAGCTGACGGCCCAGGACGCCGAAGAACACACCAGAGAACTCCAGGTACGTCAAGACGCGATCAACAGTGCTCGTGTTATCGAGGTTACTAATGCTCCCTACGACAGATTGAAGAAGCGTTTAAAGTGTTTCAGAAGGTGCTCAACCACCAGAAGGAGTCGCAGTTCACCGAAGCTCGAGCGGCATATAAAGAACTGTTCGCCATTGAGGTCGTCTCCGGTGACAACAAATCCTTCACGTCACCGACCATCAGAACACTGAGGTACCTCGCACACAGAAACAGAGGGCTCCTATTCTTCCAAGAGCTCAAGCACAAGATCAACGACCTCCCCAGTGAAGACCTCGTGTCACTGCTGAACGACTCTGTGGATGACCTGATCGAAGCCCTGCAACACACGGAAGGAGACACCATGGTGGTGAATCTTCTGCTTGGGCTCTTCAAGTTCTTCGACAACGTACGATTGGCCAGATTCATCGTGGAGTACGAGCTTGATAAGGAAGACGACGACGTGATCGTTCATAAGAAGAAGAAATTGCAGGCGCGTGACCTCGTATCACACGCTATCGAGGAGAAGTTGATATTGTCCAAGCTTGGATTTGACGTCGGCCCTGTTGACGAGCAGGCACAGAAACTGGTACTGCCAGACATGAGCTTCCTCGAACCAGTGAAGAAATACATTGAAGAACAGTCAGAGCTTGTGGAGGAGAGCCACGAGGAGGTTGTCAAAGTGGACGAGAACTCACTAAAGGATGTGGGCATTGGCCTTTTCAATGTCTGTGGAAAGAACAAGACAAAAAACGTCAAGCTCAGAGACTGGTACCTCACCATGGACAAATTCATCACGAAGATCACTTTTGAAGTGCACGAATCCAAGGAGCCAACATTGAAACGCACTGAAACCACAGAAGAGACCCCGAAGGCACAACCCGAGAGCACGAGCGAGGATGATCACAAACGAGCAGCGTCGGACGAACCTCCTCAACAAAGGGCAAGTAAGAGAGTGAGGACTCTTGATGACACAGACACACTGTTCAAGAACGCACTGGAGTACTCACAACGGTTCATGAACTCCTTCAACCACCTTGTGTCTGATTTTGGGCTCAAACTTCCCTCGTACGGCTCAACAGACAAGCTCACCACAGATTTCCTCAACTGTCTCAACAACTGGTCGTCAAAGCACACGGAGGCACTGTTCCAAAGTTCCGCTACTTCAACAACTGATACTTCACTTGCAGATGTGATCGACTCAGACGAGGTTGCAGGAGATGGCAATGGGGTGGACACGCAGAGCGTTCGTGATGCAAGCGCCAGGATCATCAACGTCGTGAACTCTTCCCAGATGTCGTATACGGAGGCCAGACTTGTATTTCTCAGGGAGATAATGAGGATGGGGGAAGACGGGAAGTGTTTGATCATCGATACTCGACTGGACCGTGACCTCTTCCAAGTGATTGAGAGTTTTGTGTTCTTTGTTGAAATGGACCTCAAATCTGACCCCACGATTGATGTGTCGTTCAAGGTTGCCATGTTCGAGGTGCTGGTTAACTTTTGGATCACCATCAAACAACAGACCAAGCAGAACAGCAAAAACTGGGGAGAGGCGCAGAACCTGGACGCTATCGAATCAGCCATAAGGAGATGGTCCAAGGAGCTATCCACTCTGCTCACTGGCTGCTCAACTTTGTCACTTCGTTGGAGATGGTGCTCCGCTCTCTTCTTGCAGAAGTCTCAGAGTGCAGACTACGAGACTGTGTGTCAACTTTTGGAGGAACTGAGATCGGATCTGGTCGACTTTTCTCCAGAGCTCGTGGTAAACTATTGCAACTTTGACTCCATTCCACCATTGAGCGACCAGTCCATCAAGAACCAACGCGACAAGCTTGAAGTTGTGTCGATATTTGAGAAGGCATTGCAGAGAGGTGACTCCGACGAGAAGGAGACGGCTTCACTTCTTGAACAGATGTTATTGTCGCCACAGACCGAGTCACCAACGTCCATGGAGAAGTTCATCAGAGACTGTCCACTTGGCATCAAGCTGAGGTTGTGGAAGACACTGCTTGATTACTATGTCAAGGAGTCGGAGCTTGAGAGGTACAACACTGCCATGAACGTTCTCCTTCCCTTGCTCTACGATTCTCTTGTTGAGATTAGTTCTGGTGATGGCAACGAGACCCAGCGCCATCAGGCTTTGGTCACCACACTGGGATACTACGGGCGCTTCATCGAAGGATTTGTCATGATCTCAAAGAGACTAGATTGGAAGACACCAAGTAAGGAGGCAGACTCATTGAACCACATTGGCCAGTTCTTTGGACTTCTCTACTGCTACTGTCTCTATGAGCGCATGGGACTTGACTCCAAATCTCCATCATCCAAACCACCAACACCTTCTAAGTCGGTTTCCAAGCTGAAAGACATGATCGCCGATACTCTTGTGATGCTTCTCCTATTCTTCAATGTGAAAGTCGAGGGCAACGATGAGCTCTCGCTGGACTTGCTCAGTATTCTTCATGAGGAGATTGGTATGTTACACTTCTGTGATGCTGCTTCGGGGCGCTTTTTGGAATTCTCACAGAGGTTGCTGCGTGGTACAGACGTCGAGAAGTTCGAGGTTGACATAGTGCAGCACTTGAACTGCCGTTTCCACATCAGTATCTCCACAGAGAAGTTCACACCGTTCAACCATGAGACAAAGCCTGTGGATCTCGACAAAGAATCCGCCTTCCAGTTCAGTGAGTATCTCTTTGGTGTTCTGTCAAGAAAAAAGGACCCACTAGTGTCACAGCTACGGCCAGATCTCAAGAGTGCCATGGACGTGTTCTTCACAGCTGTTGGTGAGCCAGATGAGACGAATCACACAGTCCAGAGAAACAAAGCCGAGCTTGCAAGATTTTTGGAACAGCAGATCGATGCTCGTGTCTTCAGAGACGCATTCCGTGGGTCGCTGAGGTTGAACCTTAAGGTGGCTAACGTGACTCAGAAAGCTGTCGCTGAAAAGGGTCTTTACTATTTCCAAGGTGCTGCCAGCTTGAACATCTACAAGTCGAGAAAGAGGCTGGCACAGGGAAAGAGTTCCGATCTCGAACAAGTCATCTCTCTGTTGTCAGCAGACGTGTTGTCTGGTACAGCTCGTGTTGAAACATGGTTGCTCCTTGGTGACGCCTACTCGTTGCAAGTTGAGGATGACCTTGTGTGGACTTCAGACCGTTTGAACTCTTTGGACAGAAAGTTTGCTGTTGCTTCCACCCAACGGATGTCTTTGCTGTGCTACTGCATGGCTTTGAGTATGTTTGTCTCCGTTGGTGCCGATCCTGCCGCTGGTACAATCCTGTTTGGCAACTTGTCCAGAGAGCTGTACCATTCGTTGATGAGGCCTATGGATGGGTTCTGCTACCTCGGCGTTCTTGAGAAAAAAGTTCTGACGGCTGATGGGCTGAAGAAAGTACAGTCAAGCATTTCTCCAGAGAAGCACATCTTCATCTTGAAGCTCGTTTTCAGACTCGTGAAAATGGCGCTGTCATGTGATCCATCGAGCTGGACACACTACTACTATCTTGCCAAGGTGATGCATAAGCTGAGTGCTCCTCCACCAAAGGTGATCAACGCATCCTTGAAGTCGTGTAACTTGAGCAGCGGTGCTTTGGAGCCGCACTACCAACTCTGTACGCTACTGTACAAGTATGTCAAGTCCAACCAGTACCCAGAATCCAAAGCTATTGCCAAGTTGAAAGAGGCCAGTGAGCTGTTTGGTGACATTGAACCTGATGAAGAGATTTCTGACCAGTTCACCGCCCATATTGTGTCGGCTTTGAGGAAGTTGACTGCCAGTGACAAGAAGAAGTGGCACCACAAGCCGAAGTACAGGTTGGCGAAGATCATGTACGAGCTGGGTTACTTCCAACGTGCATACGAAGAACTTGACGGGTTTGTGCTTGCCAAGTCCAGCAACAAGAATTTGATCCACATTTGGAAGCCAGACTTTGAGACTCCCGGTAAGCATTTCGTCTACACGAATATCTACGCCTGCTTCTATTTGGATATTCTCTGGAAGCTTGCAGACTTCAACGGGTTGATATTGTTCATGAGAAAGTTACGTCGGTTCGGTACCGGTATGGTTGACTTACCAGAGGCTTGGGAGAAGGCTTGCTTCATCATGTGCCACATGCTCAGAGAGATCATGAAGGTTCCTAAGGGATTTACTGATGTTGAGTTAGCAAAGTTAAACTTCTCAGAATTCCAAGTGACATCACAGAAGTTGACTGATATCCTCAAGGCTGGAAACTTGGACGAAGCAGATGAGTCGTTGCTGGTGTTGCTCTTTGAAATCTTGGAGATGAGACGTATGAACAACGGATTCGGCCCTACCTCTTTTGTGGACGACACTTTCATTGCCCTCTACTTGAGGTTGTTTCAACAGAAGTCTGACGCTATCGGTGAAGTTGAAGTTCCAGTCAGTGATCAGAAGACACCAACCAAGACAAGAGTCGCCAGAAGGGACATCCTCAGCACCATTGTTACCATGCTTAAGGTTCTGGAGGACAAGGTGAAGAAGCAGAGAATTTCTGACGAGATGCAGTACGCCATGCCAGACCATATGCTGCCAGCGAGCGAGAGAGGTGAGATTGTTGGTGACCCAACGTATGCTGATGGAAGTGGCTACCGTTTGGAGCTGCCAGAAGTCCCAGAGCCACCACAGCCAACCACGCCTCCAACAACTGAGCTGGCAGATGGAGATGACAACACTGACGAGTTCCACACTCCTATGTAAATACCAGTACGTGCGGATTCGGCAGCCCTAGACGTTGACTCAAGCAAAGACTTGGAGGTTGTCGACCTGGATTTAACGCAGGATGCGCCAAAGGTGGATGAGCAGGTTGATCGGGATTCAACTCAGGATGCACCAAAGGAGGACCAGGAGAAGGAAAAGGCTGACACTACAAAACCAGAAGTCATCGAATTATGATCAGTTAATATACAGTGTATTCCTTAAGAGAATTCTTTTTTGTTTATGCTTCAATTGTTCAGCTTTCACTTGGCAAAGTGAAGCTTGATGTTCATGAACTGTCTGGCCTTGACCTCATCCACGGTCAAACCGACATCACCATAAGTGATTGGGGCAAAGTGGACGAATGCGATGATGATACCGGTGCTGATGACGGCAACGGCCACTCTGAGCTTCTTGCCTCTGCCCAAGATGAACTCGAGGATGGCAGCGGAGAGAAGACCGGCAATCATGTGAGCAGGCAGGTAGTGGTGCAAGAACTTCTGTCTGGACATGAGGAAGAAGAACACGTAGTGAGAAAGGTAACCGTTGAAGAGGAAGCCCAGGTTGAAGAGCTGAGCTCTCTGGGATGGGTTGAGGATCTGAACCTTTCTCTGCTCGGCAATCTTTGCAGCAGTGAACAAACCGACAAAGACCAAAAGAGCCGCAACCTCGGTGAACCAGCCAAAAAGGTTACCGATGAAGTAGATCTGCTGCTTGGTGTCGTTCTTAGTCCAGAAACTGACACCAGAGAGGGAAACAGGCCATGTGATTGGGTCAGAGGCGAATGGGTGGTCACTGGAGAGCTTGTTGTTCTGGTGGAACATCTGGAACTGGAGCTCCCACCACTTCTTCAAGAATGGGATCTTCTTAATCGGCTTTGGAACGTAGAACTGACGAGAATCGGTCAGGTTGACGATGGAGTCAATGACCCAAGCGTTTGCACTGTCCTGGACCTTCTTGTTACCGTTGACTTCGTACTGGTGGAAGGCCCACTCTGGGAGAGTAACATCGTTGTGGGTCCACATGGCCACGGCGGTATCTCTGTGCAGAACTCTGAGTCTGTTAGCCTTGGTCTTCACAATGGCACCCTTACCGGACTTGTCAGCGGCCTGGAGCTTGAACAAAGTCTCGTTGAATCTGGTCTGGGAGGTCTCTTCATCCACGGTGGTGAACTCCTCGTTGGTTGGGTAGAGCGGGGAAGCGACATCGTGAGCCAAGAGGTAGGACTCAGTGCCCAAATGGTAGAGTCTAACCACGTCCTCGACTCTGACTGGGTGGCCAAGCTTGGAGGACTCTGGATAATCGTGAGCTGGCAAGATTCTCCATTGGTTGTTGATGTCGGCACCTTCGAAGGCGGTCACCTGCTGACCTTGAGAAGAAACACGACCATCCTCGTAACGGAGTGGGTAACGGTTTGGATGGGAGTGGAGGAAGAGCCCGGTCTCCTTGTGCTGGATGGTGATGATGTCGTAGTAGTTGACCTGCTTAGCATCCTTGGCCAATGGCGAATCACCGAGGGTCTCCTGGAACTCTGCGGACATGAAGGTGTCACCTGGACCGGACTTTGTAAGAACGGCAAAGTGGACGTAGAACCAAAAGAGGTAGATGATGAATGGGAGGACAACGAGACCGTAGAATCTGGCGACAAAGTGTCTTGTGAACTGGCGGATGGTGAGGCCATTGTTGATGTCGAGGAGAGACCAGAGGTCAATGACGACGGCGAAACCAACGGTGATGAAGGTGAAGACACCGACGTACTTGGTGGAGATGACACAGGAGAGGGCAACACCGGTAAGGCCCAACCAAGTCCACCAAGCGGTGGTGTATGGCTTCTTCTTCTGCTCCTTGGCGAATCTGGCGTAGGCATAGATGGAGCAGGCGACGGAGAGGATCAGAGTGGCATCGAGGAGGATGAGTCTGGTCTCAGCGACGTGTGCGTTGTCGAAGAGCACGAACATGGCACCGAGGACGGCTGTTGGGACGGCGTAGCCAAGCTCTCTCAGGGTGAGGAAGAGGATAGGGACGGTGAGAGAGCCCTGGATGGCAGAAAGGGAACGGTAGGCGAGGTATGGGGCCTTGTTCTTGATGTAGGAGTCACCGATGTTGTCGAACTTGAAGGAGCCATCGTAGCCGACGAGGTAGCCCACAAAGGCGATGAGCAGCTTGGCGAACGGTGGATGGAGATCGAAGAAATAGGTGCGCTGGAGGTAGTAGGAGGCAAACTTACCGAAGTGGACCTCGTCGAACACGACTTCGTCAGGGTAGTCGATCTTGTAGAAACGGGTGGCAAAGGCGACGACGGTGAGGGCAATGAGGGCGATTCTGTGGGCGGAGGGGCTGTCGTTGATGTAGGCATCAACGGACGCGTCCTCAGCGGTCTTCTCAGGCTTGTCGAGCAGCGTGTCGAGCAGGTCGTCGGCAGGGGCAGCCTTGGCCGGGGAGGCGGGGCCCTTGGAGGCCTTTGTGTTTCTCTTGCGCACGCCGGACATCGTTGCGTGGGAGGGACGTTTTCCCAAGGCAGTGTGTGGTCGATGGATGAATGTGTGTGTGTTGATTTTTGTTTGACGTGTCCGTTCCATCGACAGCGGGGGCGCGTGCCCGTAACCGAATGGGCTAAGAAGGGGCTGGGGGCCTCCACGTCGGAGTGTCTGTCTACGCTGTGTAAAGCCATCTGTAACTGGGCGGAGCCTTCATTTGGTGGCGAATGGCAGCCGTCTGTGGCTGCGCTGGAGGATCTCAAGCAGCGCAGGCTCCGTCTCCGCCGTCAGCAAACCGTGTCTCACGAGGAAGTCCAGCATCACGAGCCCACAGTTCGGCTTGAAGGAGCCCTGGCGCAAGTGGGCCAATACCTCTGCGAGCGACATCAGATAGAACTCCTCAGCCTCGTGATCCACTGGGAACGGTTTGGTCTCTGTGTCGAAGGGCAGGTCGAAGATGTACTCGACCTCCGGTTGCACGAGGCCCTCAGGGGTGACATAGATGTAAGAGACGACGCCCGCAGCGCTGATGTTCTGGTCCACGTACTCTCTGGCGATGCCAGCTTCCTCGTGGCTCTCCTTCACCACCGTCTCGTACACGCCGTACGGGTAGCCCATGCCACCGGCAATGGTGTTGTCCAGCATCCCTGGGAACGTCGGCTTCGTGGCGGATCGGCGTGGGACCCAGAACTGGATCTCTCCCGTGGGCGATTGAGCAGCTGGGACGTAGCCATTGATGTGCACTCCGTACATCACCACGCCCATGAGCGGGCAGAAGGCCCTCTCGAGAAGCACGTATGGTTGGCCCTGTGGGTAGTAGACGGTGTACTTCTCGTCTCTCCATCCACCGAGCGTGTGGTCAAACTTCTTACCGTCTCTGAGGGCAATTGCCACAGTTTCTAGCGCCTGTGTGCGTTTCTCGATAGTGTCCAGCGACTTATCCAGATGTACTGCCCGTGTTTCGATGTTGACAGTGAAGACGGCCGTAAAGCCCGCGAGCTCCAGCGCAACCTCCTCCAGGACGTAGCCCAGCTTCCCGGCGCCGTCGTGGACCCAGAGCGTGAAGAGTTGTCCGTCAGCCCCGTCGTAGCCGAAGTTGTCGACGCGGTCCACCACAGCCAGCAGCGAAGTCATTGCCGCCCGTTTTTTTCGTCTGTTGGGAGCGGTGTTGTGACAGGTCACCAGCCAAATTACCTGATCGCGCACCTGCACCCGCAAAAACAATCATCACCAGCACCGCCGAAACATCTTACGCGTCCTCCCCAGACAGCCACAGAACCACCGCCAAAATGCTCAGAACACCGCTCGTCAACGCGTTCAGAGCATCGCAGAGGGCATCCTTTGCCACTGCAGCCACCGCAGCCAAAAAGACCACCTCCACCACCGTCAAGAAGACCGCTACAAAGGCATCCACAGCAAAGGCACCTCCACCGCCGCCCGTCGAGGAACCCGTCGCCATCCCTGAAGAGGCGCTCATCGACCCGCCAGAGTTTAACCTCCAAGTGGGCCAGTCACAGAGAAGCTCCGAGCCAATCACAACCACCTCCGCGCTGGGGAACAAGAAACTCGACGACCTGTTCAAGATGTCCCTCCACGACCTGCCACCACAGGGCTCTGCACAGAACGACATCCATTGGCCCACCTCCTTCTTCGGGCTTGGTGCAGCCCCATTCAGCGAGTCTGCCCAACAGGTTCTGGCACAGCCAATCGACCCGCTCGACATTGAAATCAAACCGGACGGACTCATCTACCTCCCAGAGATCAAGTACCGTCGTATCCTGAACAAGGCGTTCGGCGCAGGTGGATGGGGTCTCGTCCCACGTTCAGAGACGATGGTCACAAGCACGCTGGTGACAAGAGAATATGCGCTCGTGGCGATGGGCAGACTCGTGAGCATAGCCCGTGGTGAGCAGGACTACTTCAGCGCAGACGGTATCCCTACAGCCACAGAGGGTTGCAGAAGTAATGCACTCATGAGATGTTGCAAGGATCTGGGTATTGCCTCCGAGCTCTGGGACCCAAACTTTATCAGAAGCTTCAAGAGCAAGTACTGTGAGGACAAGTTTGTCGAGCACGCAACCACAAAGAGAAAGAGAAAGATTTGGAAGCGTAAGGACCGTGGTGTGGACTATCCATACAAGCTCACTTAGACACTGTGTAACTTCTACTCTTGTAAATAGACTCCATAAATTCGTGTGTAAAGTAAAGTCGTAAGTCATGGCGAAAATAACCCCTTGATGGAATCTCTGATGCCCTTTCTTCCTGGCTCGTCGACAAAGACAAGATCTCCAGATGAGCTTCTCGACGAGCTCTGAGAGCTGGGCTGAGCGTGGTGCTCCGGTGTAATTGCCATCATCGTGACAGAAGTGATTGGGCGAACCGTAGACCTGGATCTGGATCGCTTGGGCTCGAGACCAACCTGTGAGGCTCCACTGGTGCTTCTGCGTCGTGTTCTTCTCGTCTCTTCCTTGTTTCGTACTTTGGCTATCTCCAATGGCACAATTGTCTCCTGCTCCTCGTCCTCATCGTGAATCTCCATAGTCCTGAACGGGGCAAACTTGGAACCTCCTCGGTACGTCACCGTCTGTGGCACTGTAAACTCCATCAAACTGCGGGTCAAATAGCCAGAATCCAGGCATAGCTTCTCCAAAACATACTCCAGGAAATTGTCCAGCTCGGACTCCCGTACTTTTACGTTAGCCACCTTGGAGATGATGCTGGACGAGTGCGAGAGCAGCGTGAGCTCGTAGAACTTGGCCATGTACTGACGCATAGAGTTGTGCTGTGTGAAGTAGAGAGCGGCAACCAGGCACCGTATGTGTCTGCTGGCACCGCAAAACTCCACGAGGAACACTAGGAACCAGTAGAGCATCCAGAAGCTCAACAACTGGTGAGCGAACTGCGGTGTGGGTGAGGGATCTGTGCATTGCTGTGTGAGATGCACCGTCTTGAGCGTAAGCACGAAGGGTAGAGCCACGGAGAAGCCGAGCTCAACCACTGGAACGAGATAGCGGTCGAGTAGCATTGCTTTGTATGTTGTACTGGTGGACGAAGAACTTCTTAGTGAAGAAGATGGGAGAAGAGAGTAGAACACGAAAAAAAGTCCGTCAGCCTTGTTCCCTTCAAAAGTAGTGACGCGCCGCGTGAACAGGCCGATCACTGGGGGTGGGCGATGGCCAATGCTGTCAGACCTCTGACAGACATTGGGGCAGAGAGGGCAGGGCAGCGGGCCGAACCAGTTTATATGGCAACGGGCCCGTGGGGTCAGCCCTTGGCCCTTGCTCTGCCAACGACGTCATACCCGGAGACAAAAGCGGAAATCGGCGCCGCCCAAAACGGATGCGTTCTAGACCGTTTGCGGGAATCCGCGCTGAAACCCATCGTAGTACACGCTCTCAGACAACATGCCAGATGCTTCATGCGCTTCATTAAAAATGAGTCGTTGCTATGTACATATGCTCACGGCTTCACGGGCCAGAGCTTCATGTTGGCCACCACATTGCCGTTCACAACCAGGTTGTAGTCCCGGGTCGTACGTACCACCTTCTGCGCCATCAGATCTCTCCCCAGGTTGGCAGGAGACACAAACACGGTGACGTCGGGCCCCACAGTGACGCCGTTGATCACCTTCGCCTTGAACACTAGCAATTGCTCCTCGTCGACCACCGGACAAGCCCCGTCGACTTCATACTCTTCCATTCTCTCATAGAATCCTGTAACGAAATCCTCATCCACCAGGTTGTTCGAGGAGTCAATCTCTCCGGGCCTCAAGATTTCAAACACAACTCTCAGCCCGTTCAGCTGATGCAGCCACAAGTCACTTTCCCCAGGCTTCGCTGACGTATCCAGCGGCACCAAGTAGTCCACGCCTGTGTTCACAGCGTTATGGACCATGTCTCCAAAGCGGAAGTCCACGACGTCGGTCTCTGGTTGGCGTTCACAGTAGGCATGTGGGGGCGAGAACACGTCGTAGAAGTCATCCGTCACTTCCAAATCCATCTTGGAGTCACGGAAATGAAGCTGAAACATTGCATCAAGCATGAACGCCTTGCTATCACCCATATATGGAGAAAACAACGAATCGTGAGGCACCACGGCTCCGGAGACGGGGCACACTCCACTATCCATAGGGGCCAAGTCGTATCCAAAACTTTGAAGCCAGAGTCTCTCCAACACTTTCTTCGAAATGCTATCTGTATCAACGGACTTCTTGCTTCTCTCGTGATCGTCGAACAAACTCTTGATGTATCCAGCGGTACTGGCAATGTCAAACTCTGGCCAAAACTTGATCTTCTCAATTATGGATGACACTGTCGAGAATTGGGCCTCTTCAACATCTCCCGAGCGTGTCTCAGCAACGAGTGTAGCAATATCGAGCTGTTTCTTGTGCTCCTTGTACTGGTTCAGCGCGCCCTTAGGCAGCCAAAGTGGATGACCCTCTGTGGAAAAGATGAACTCGTCATCCTTGTTCAAGTCATTGTCTTCGTCAAATAGAAGATACAGGTACATGAATGTTTCACTGAGCACAAACGACTCCATCCTGTCCTGCATCTCACGAGTTCTCACGTCTCTGAACCCGGCAAACCCACACGGTGCCCTAAACAGCCTCTCGTAGTCCCGTAGTACGGCTTCTCCAACTCTCAAGTACACTGGATCCTTCGTGGCCCTGTACAAGTAGTACGTTGACTCAATGAACTCGGGGCGGAGCGGGTACCACTCCAATGTGATTGGGTCTTCGTCTTCTGCTGCCCATCCCGGTTGAACACCCATGACAAAGTTCCAACGCTCAGGGATACCGTTGTACTTGTTCCAGAGCTTAATGAACGGTTGATGGAATGTTATGGCGTCTTCAACTTTCCCAGCAAGTACCAAGAGTCCCGGGAAGAAGGCACTCAGCGCGTCGATCCATGGACTGACGTGAATACCGGATTCACAGTGCACATTGGCCAAGAACGAAGACACCCTCGAGTGTGTAGACAAAGCCTTGTATGCTTTGGACCAGACAGTGTAAAGCTCATCATCATCGAATAGGATAGAGCCTTTCAATGCGTACTCGTAGAACGAATCGATGGATGCACCAACGCCGGTGATGGCGTCAAGCCATTTGTCCTCCAGAGGGCTGACACTCATAGGCACCAAGTCCAGCTTGGACCTTGAGTTCCACAGTTTGAAGAATGCCATCCTAGACGCTTCTTCGTAGATGGTCTCATTCGTGAGAATGGACAAGAGTGTCATCTCCAACATCGGCGATGCTGCACCAGCAGTACATGTCTCCTCCACTAAGTCACTCGGTAACTTGCGTGCTCCATCTCGGAGGTTGACTCTGGCAACAGGGATCCCAGAGGTTGTGTTGTATGCAAATAGAAGTCTGTTTCCGAGGTCTTGTGCCAGTCGTAGGAGAAATCCGTCGTAATTGGGTATGTGATACTTGTCTGATGCGTAGAGATGGAGAGATAAGAGTGATCCTAGAGCTCTGATGCTTGTCTCAAAGACCTGGACGGTCGAATCAACGTCAAAAGAAAGGTCACGGAGCATCCATAAGTACTTCTCAAAGTTCTGTCTGTCATTGAACACTGCAAAAGTGGTGATGGTGTCGAGAAATGTCACGGAGTAGTTACCGAGGACGTCATTCCTGTAGATGTCTTTGATGTCGTTGGACTTTTCGTACTTCTGACATGTCAGCGGTCGTACTTCGTCTGCAGGATATGCATACTCCATGTATGAATCCCATCCATGGTCAAACAGAGATCGTGTTCTGTTCTTCAGTTGATCGAGGTGTGGTCGTGTGAACCCCGTAGGTCCGACGATGCGATGCGCCAGTTCCTGTGACTCTGTCAGCGATCCGCATAGTACCAGTCCCAGTACATAGAAGGGAACAAGCCACTGAAGCATTCCACTGAGTCCCAATGCGCCGAAAGAGTGAGAACGAACCCTCAAATACGGTGTCTGGGTCCGAGGTGTCAAAAAGAGAAACCCCAGAATAGGACACTGTGGATCTTTCGCCTCTTCTGAGCAGTCTTCGCAGTCGCGGTCCCGCGAGCGCACGTGACAAACGCGTGATCCATCTTCGCGAAACAGCCTTTGTTTACTTTTGCACAAAAATGGCAGGAATGTGATCGCGTCACTCTTTTGCTCTTTTGCTCTGCCCCCCTTGTGCAAGAATTCTGTTGGGTTCTCACACGTTCGCCTCAACACATACAAAACACCTACGATCCACCCGCGAGGTATAAAGTCAACACTGCCCAAGCCGCCCTGTTCATTTCGTCGTTTCCCTCGAGATCTTCCGTATCGACCTGTCAACCGCGCATCAAGCTCCCTCCTCACCAAAGCCATGTCTCAGCAGCCATCAAACACACCAACGGGCGCAGCCCCTGTCCAACCACTTCATCCAATCTTGGACAGCAAGGAGAACGTCACCAAAGCCAGAGTGCAAGAGTTGGTCCACCAGCAGTAAGTTCCTCTCTCGTTTCCCATCACCCACAGGGGCTACGCGTGCCTGCGGGGAAAGCGCACACATCACTACCAAAAAAGGGCCAAAGCTAACAACTAAACAGGAAACTCAAGTACGTCTCGCCATCTGACACGCAAGAGAACATGTCGCCTACATCTAAGAAGCTCATGGACCACAAGATGCGTCACTTGTACAAGTAAGTCACGTCACCAAGTCGTTGCCCCCGTTATCCAGGGACCTTGTTTTTTACTAACACCACGACCAGCAACCCAGTGAAGAAGTTGTCTGCTTTGAGATTGGAGGTCGCTTCGTCTTCAGCAGGCTCATCACAGGCCAACACTTCTACAGACCAGATCCACGATTCTCGCAAGACGTCCTAAGTGGAACCCTCACCACCGCACGCTGACACCTTCCACCTGTGACCTCATAAGCACATCTCCCTCAATGACAACTTGAACCTTCGCTAACGTCTAACGCTGTTTACCCCTTTGTTTCCGCCTTATTGATGTTCCAGAAGACACCATCGCCTTTGAACCTATGACGAGATGACTTCCAGTATAACCTGGCTTGTACGACTGGCACTCGAGACCTCCTACGAACACGGGATTTCTCGCTCTGTCACAGCGCATCTGGCCCTGGCATACTACTTCCTGGAACAGTAACTTATTCCCTTGTTTGCCTTTTTGTTTATCTGGTTTGGTGACCGGAATCACACGTTGTACTTTTCAGTGCGTCCCGTGTCCCGTAAAAAAGTTGACACAAAGCCGGTGCGCCAGCGGCGACACGGCCAAATGATTAGGGCTTTGAGATATCACGTGATTAGGGCAGTCACATTTCGCGCTTTCACTCAGTGGTGTTCAGGTGTGAGTTTCGCGAAAGCTTCAAAGAACAACCGTTTTGGGAAAGACTCCGAAATAGGCAACACCTTCACCATACAAATTCGCGTTAGAAGCCCGCGCCCGCGCCCGGGACTCTTCGCGGAGGACTGCGGGTTGGCGATGGAGCGAGGCCCGGTGAAAAAAAAGCGTGAAGCTCAAACTTAACAACGACTCAGTGTAGCGTTTAAAGGGGTCAACCATATAACAAGATCATCACTACAAAATGGGTAGAGGTCCAAAGAAGCACTTGAAGAGATTGGCAGCTCCATCCCACTGGATGCTGGACAAGTTGAGCGGTGTCTACGCTCCACGTCCATCCGCTGGTCCACACAAACTCAGAGAGTCCCTCCCACTGATCGTGTTCCTCAGAAACCGTCTCAAATACGCTTTGAACGGCCGTGAAGTCAAGGCCATCTTGATGCAGCGTCACGTTAAGGTTGACGGTAAGGTCAGAACCGACGCCACCTTCCCAGCTGGTTTCATGGATGTCATCTCCCTCGAGGCCACCAACGAGAACTTCAGATTGGTCTACGACGTCAAGGGTAGATTCGCTGTCCACAGAATCACCGACGAGGAGGCTGCTTACAAGCTCGCCAAGGTCAAGAAGGTCCAGCTCGGTAAGAAGGGTATTCCATACGTTGTCACCCACGACGGCAGAACCATCCGTTACCCAGACCCATTGATCAGAGTCAACGACACCGTCAAGATCGACTTGGCCACTGGTAAGATCACTGACTTCATCAAGTTCGACACCGGTAAGCAGGTGTACGTTACTGGTGGTCGTAACTTGGGTCGTATCGGTACCATCACTCACCGTGAGAGACACGATGGTGGCTTTGACTTGGTCCACATCAAGGACGCTTTGGACAACACTTTCGTCACTCGTTTGTCTAACGTTTTCATCATTGGTGAGGCTGGTAAGCCATGGATCTCCCTTCCAAAGGGTAAGGGTGTCAAGCTCTCCATCTCTGAGGAGCGTGACAGAAGAAGAGCTCAGGCTGGTTACTAAGTGCTGGGTTTGAGTTGTTATGAGCATTGAGGAGGATTGATATGATTTGGAGAAGGAGAGACAGAGAGAAGAGGTTCTTTTGATGAATTTAGAACGCTCTGACTCGAAACTTGGGGAAGCGGAATGATGGATGACACTGTTTTCTTATGTTTTTGTTGCATCATTTTCACTAATGATTGTATGATGGGGAGACATCCTCACCATATTTCTTGTATTGTTATTGGTTTCTGAGGAGCCATCCACTCAGTGGAGTACAAAATAAAATTAAAAGGTTAAAAAGGTAATTGGGATTCGTAGTATTTAGTATGCAAAGTATCTTTTGAGGAGCTTCCCTGTGCTCTCACCGCCGTAGAAGTGGACATCATCGTCGGAGTATGGTGTCTGACTCTCAAGGCCCGACAAGTTCTGCAACTCGTTGAGCGCGGTGATGACCCATGGCTGGATGAAGTCGTAGAATACGAGATCTGCCATGTCACTCTGTGGGTCGTTCTCTTCGTATGAACCGATGACGTTTGGCGAAGGGTAGTACGGGATGGAGTTGTGACGGACATCATCACCATCACACCCGTGGTCATCATGTGTGGTGAA
Organism: Petasospora rhodanensis; assembly: GCA_030569395.1. Classification (NCBI taxonomy): domain Eukaryota; kingdom Fungi; phylum Ascomycota; class Saccharomycetes; order Phaffomycetales; family Wickerhamomycetaceae; genus Petasospora; species Petasospora rhodanensis. The sequence goes on from JAJMKQ010000320.1 coordinate 25,156, forward strand.
ACCCTTGCGGAGGTTCTTCTCTTTCACGAAACGACATTCATGCTGGGTCATAAGAGTTTCTTGGTCGTACAGCTTGTTCATCTCATCTGCCCTCTCAGTCTTGGCCTGGACTGCAAGCTTGTCAGGAGAGGCCAGGGCCCTTGTCAGGATGTAGTCACCCTTGTTGAGATATGGGGCAACTTCGACGGCAAGGCTCTTGGGAAGAGTGATGTAGTTCCATCTGTTCTGGAAGGGTGAGACAATGAACTCAGTATCCTTAGTGAACTCGCCCTTGTAGAGATCGTAGCGAATGCTTCCCGAGTTGACAAGGACCGCTCTGTTCACCTTCTCTGGTCTGTCAACCTCACCGATCAATGATGGCAAAATGCTGCTGTTCAAAAGCGTGTAGATGTTGTTCGGGTGGCCTTGTGGATAGGCGTTCATCAAGTAGGACTCAGGAACGTAGCCATATGACTCTGTGAGGTTGAGGTCCTTTCTCAATTGCGTGATGGCGTGTGTGAGCTTGACGCCCTTCCCTGTGTCAAAATTCTCCTTCGTGGTGTTTGAATGGTGCATGAAGCTCTCTTTGTTGAAGTCGATGTATCTTCTTCTGAACTGTGGGTTGTATGGATTGGAAGTGTTGACGGAAACCCACCCAATGGTTTCACAGTAACGACCACTCTGCAAGCCAGTTGCCATGTGATCGTAGACAGCAAAGTCACGAATATGAGAGTGACCACCGAAGTACTGGATGACTGTGTTTGGGTAACGTCTTCTCAAGTGGGTATGCAAACGACCGAGCTCGTCATCACCCATGTCTGAGACTGGGATGTGTCCATAGACCACCAAGTAGTCCACGTCTTCCTCTGGGAAGGTATCAAGAATCTCGTTGAACCAGCTTTGCTCCAAGACCTCCGCAATCGGTGTGACCCTGGATCGCTCGTTAAATCTGCGGAAGTCAAAGAGGAATGAGAGCGCCAGCACTCTGTTCTCAGTATTCGGTGTGGTGAAGTATCTGTATCTGTTGCCGAAGGGAACCCACGTGCCGTTGTCAAGAAGATAATCCACGTTGGTGGAGACGTAGCGTTCTCCGTAGTGCTGAGCAGAGATCTCGTACTCTTGTTGAGAGTATGGTGCATAGTAGAGCTCGTGGTTGCCAATTGTGACGAGGTCGTAGTCCATCTTGTTGAAGATTGGTGTGGAGAAAAGACCGTTCGGGACCGTCGTGTCACTGAGACCATTTCCGTCGTGCTTATCGCCAGTGTCAACAAAGAGTAAGTCGACGCCCATATCGGCCGCCTTTTCTCTGAGGTGCTCAGAGAATGAGATGTAGTCACCCCAATCACCGCTGTACTGCTTCTGATTCAAGTGGCCCGCGTACCATCCGTGGGTGTCGGTTGTATGGACGAAATTCAGGTTTCCCCAGATGATATCTCTGAACTGCGAATGCTTCGGGTGTGAAATGTGAGGCTGTTGCTGTATCTCTTGTGCCACTGAGGGGTATGAGAGGGCGAGCACTGTCAACGCAGCTGTTAACGTAATCATAGTGGACAGAATTATGCGTATAAGAAAGACCTTCTCGTACTGCGATTATGCAAAGAAAGAAGAAAGCGCTTTGGTGGTGACGGAGGCGTCAAAGAATATGAAAAACGATAACGCGGGCTCCATGACCATACCTCATTTGGATGAAGCGAGGATTGATCCATCTTTAGGAGGAACTTATGGTTTGCTAAGGATGAAAATCTCTCCAGAGGACACTCATCTAGATATGAATGTGTACGGGCGTTTTTCGGTAGTTAGACCATACCTACACGGAGACCTGCCGCTAATCCAGCCTGCACCGCTCCAACCAACCCGCACAAGCCGCGAACCGGAGAAAAAGTGGGGTCAGGCTAAAATCGTATGAACGTCACCACATGGAGCACTCAGATCATTATCATCACAGAGTCACTACTCAAGAGGCTCGCTAACTGGATCCACATCACTGAAATGTCAGAATCAGAGTCCATGGCCACTCCGGGCGAGTCGAAACCCTACGTGTCCTATCCGCACCCTCACATTTACACGGAGCAGTACAAGCCTGTCAACACATGGGCCGACACAAGAACTGCTCTCTCATACGCCGCCATCTTTGGTCTTCTCACGGCTGCAACCCAGAACGCAATTGCTAAGGAGAGAATTGGGCCTCTCAGTATCGTCACCCGCTCTGGTAAGCTCTGGACCACCATTGTGCTCACTACCGGTGCATACAAGTTCAGCTCTGGAGCAATCTCCAACTTGAGGGAGAAGAAGGACACAGTCAACGAGTTCTACGCAGGTGCCATTGCGGGTGCTGTCGCTGGGTCGTTCAGCAAGAGCATGGTTACAGCTGTTGGGTACTCTTTCTTTGGCGCCTGCGTGGCTGCCACTGTCTACTGGAGTGGATCGCTCGTCGGGAAGGCCCAGCAGAGCGCCTACGCGTTCCGTGGCAAGGGCGCTGAGAACAACTTCAAACCAAGACCATCGGACGTGGTGGAGAGACAGGGCTTCTGGGATGTTGTGAGAAGAAGACCGCTCAGTCAGACTCTGGAGGAGCTGGGGGAAGGTGCATTCAAGCCATGAGCGCGTGTCCTGTGTTTCCGCCCTGAACTCAACACGCTGTTGAACACCGGTGCAGCATATTTATTATCGACCTATTTATTCTATTTATCACACCTACACCTATTTATTATCGCAGTGGACTCTGTACTTGTGCTAGCCGCCCCAATACAAATCAGAGCTCCCAGCTCTGCCGATTCCCACGGGAACCAACCGCGCTCCGGCAAATTCAAATCCCCATGACGTCGTTTCTTTTTCGCCCAAAAGAAACGGCCCCGCCCGCACGGTACGCGCACGATGGGAAGCGCGCCCGCCATACAAAAAATTTGCCTATCAGTTACACCAAAAACAGGGCCCGCTGTGTTGAAGCAGCACGCCAATACCCGTCCTATCCACACCCATCGACGCCTGTTTCGGTATGTCTCACTCCCTCCCGGTGCCCCCAGTGCCTCGCTTGCTGTCTCCGTCTTTATCTCTCTCACACAACTCGGCGGCTAATGCTCTCAGCGCTGCTTTATTACTGATCGTTGCACACGGCCGATCGCTTAAGCACGAGGGACCAGAAAAGACGTGAGCGGGCGGTAATCTTTTGCGGACCTTAATAACTAACCAGACCTCTCAGAGCAGACACTCCTAAGCCGTCACCATCCACCCCCGCCCATCCCACCACACAACCAGCTCCTTCAGCAGGACTGTCCGCCGAGAGAGAAAGAGTACTGACAGCCGTTTGTTACTCACACTCTGAAAAAGCGTTTCACATTCTACTCAGGGGATATCCACGCAGCCCGCTACAAAAGCCAACAACCCGTTGCACATTCACATTCACCATCCCCCTATCTTCACCCTTCCACTATAAGTTCATACTACACTTTGCTCTTTTCACAGATGGTGGACTTCGCAAAGACTCTCTTTGGCTTTGGCGGCTTCCACAAGAACGCAGCCACCAGCGCTGAGAGAACGCAGCAGCAACCAGAGGATCAGCTGCCACCACAGCAGCAGCAGCAGCAGCTCCCAGAGACAACTGGAATGGGCGACTCGAAGCATCTCCTCAACTTCCAGCACACTGCAATCCCTACGACGGCACTCAGCGAGGGCTCCTTTGCTATGGGCACTACGACCAAATCAAACCAGTATCAGCCGGAGGCGGTGTTGTCACAGGTGGCAAACACGAACATCAACTCCAACGCGTCTACTGCTGCACCATCGATGACCAGCAACACCACCAACAGCAACTACAACAATAACGGTACCCAGCAACTACAGGCCAACGACGCCTTCAGCAACACTGCTGCTCTCGCAATGCAGAACGCCGGCTCTCAGAGCCCAGACGAGGTGCACCGCCCAAAGGGTAAGCTCAAAGTCACAATCATCGAGGCCAAGAACTTGTTGACAAGAAGCACAAACGCACACCCATACGTTGTGTGTACGTTTGAGAGCTCGGAGTTTATCTCCCATGGTCCAGAGTCTGTTGACAACCGTCCAGCTTCCAACGGACTGAGAAAAGACAGGGCTATCCCAACCTCCAAGAAGCCAGTGTACACGAGACAGTCGTCGTCTCAGCACATCAACAGACAGAACCCAAGAATGCTCAAGACTGTTGACTCTGAGTACCAGAACACCTCCAACCCAGTGTGGCACCACGAGGCCATCTTTGACGTTGCCGGAAGTCACTCCGAGCTCGACATTTCTGTCTACGACTCTGACGAAACCTTCTTGGGCCATGTCAGAATCAAGCCAAGCACAGAGTCCAACAATAAGTCCGTTGAATGGTTCAAGCTTCAGCCAAGAGTTGACGGCGAGCATATCGATGGTGAGATCAAGATCAGCTGTGAGTACAATGTCACTCGCAAGAAACACTACGGTCCAGAGGACTTTGAGGTTTTGAGATTGTTGGGTAAGGGCACTTTCGGTCAAGTCTTTCAGGTCCGCAAGGTTGACACCAACCGTATCTACGCCATGAAGGTTTTGTCCAAGAAGGTGATCGTCATGAAGAAGGAAATTGCCCACACCATTGGTGAGCGTAACATCTTGGTGAGAACTGCCAGCACAGCATCGCCGTTCATTGTTGGGTTGAAGTTCTCTTTCCAAACACCAGCTGATCTTTACCTTGTGACTGACTACATGTCTGGTGGTGAGCTCTTCTGGCACTTACAGAAAGAGGGACGTTTCCCTGAGGACCGTGCCAAGTTCTACATTGCCGAGTTGGTGTTGTCTTTGGAGCACTTGCATGACAATGGCATTGTCTACAGAGACTTGAAGCCAGAGAACATTTTGTTGGACGCTAATGGCCACATTGCTCTTTGTGATTTCGGCCTGTCTAAGGCTGACCTTTCCACCAATGACACAACCAACACATTCTGTGGTACGACTGAGTACTTGGCCCCAGAGGTTTTGTTGGATGAGACTGGATACACCAAGATGGTTGACTTCTGGTCCTTGGGTGTGCTGATCTTTGAGATGTGCTGTGGTTGGTCTCCATTCTACGCTGAGAACACGCAGCAGATGTACAAGAATATTGCCTTTGGTAAGGTTCGTTTCCCTAAGGAGGTTCTAAGTCCAGAAGGTCGTTCCTTTGTCAAGGGTCTTTTGAACAGAAACCCTAAGCACAGATTGGGTGCACAGGGCGATGCACGTGAGTTGAAGGCTCATCCATTCTTCCATGACGTTGACTGGGAGTTGTTGAGACAGAAGAAGATCCCACCTCCATTCAAGCCACATCTCTCGAGCGAGACAGACACCTCCAACTTTGACCCAGAGTTCACGAACACGAGTACATCGGTCATCCACAAGCAGTTCCAAGTCGCTTCTACCCCATTGAGTCCTGGCATCCAGGCCAACTTCAAGGGCTTCACATTCGTCGATGAGTCCACTATGGAGGAGTTCAACAACAGCAGAAAGAACCAACAACAGCCTTTCGGCTCGCTGATCTTGGGCAACCCACATCTTCCTCCAGATGAAGATGTGATTGATGACGACGAAGATGATGAACAACACATTGACCAGGATGGAGATCATGAGATGGACGATGACTTTGTCAACGGTCAATTTGACTTATGATTGGCATTCCCTTGTTTTCAGTTTTGCAGGTGTCACTTTTCTAGACTGTACTCAATCCTTAGACCATTTTAATAACGCTCCCTTCTTTTCTTTGATTTTTCTCTTACCGGTTTTTTCGTCTATCGTCTTGTTCTTCTTGATCTTCTTGTGACCCTCAGAGAGGTGTCATACGATCTGTGGTATTGTGAGAGACCTTTTATATCTTTGGCTTTGGTGATAGAGATTTATTCTTATCTCTTTGAGGACCCTGTAGTGTGGGTAGCGCTGCTTGTTTGAGGTCCTGAACAATGGCGTGTGGCCCCTACCACAAAAAAACATCCGAAAACTGACATATGCCACAAACGGAGAGGTTCGCGAAATGTTGCCCGCGCCAGCTAAAAATAGTCCTAGGGCTTACGTCAACACAGGGGTCTAGACCGCGCGCGCGAAAACACGAAGCCAACACCACTTCCACAGCTTGTCTTTGTCTCAGCCTGGAGCCGAGTTTTCACATCGTCCAGCCCTGCTGATTTCGCTGCTCGTTTTTGCTCTGCCCAACGCCTCGATTTTTGCTCGAATTTCCCCGTGCTGCACTCGAGTACTCGATCCCACAGCCCACAGCGCGACAAAGCTCCCTCCGTGCTTCACAAGAAAACTTGGCCCTGGCATAGTACATAGCAGGCTGATACAACGAGCTTGGAATTACATCACCGGTCCTCCCGTGCGATTCGAGTGACACTTGTTTGTTGTTGTTCCTCGCTGCTCCTCGTCCTTCTCGCCCTCATTTGTTGTCCTTTCTTGCTGCCACAAACACAGGAAGCCAATCAAATCAGATCCACCCCCGAACATACGATGCCACCAAAACTGAAGATGGAAGACTCTCTTCATACCAATGACACTTCAGGCATCAACCTCAACCAGGCCCTGGGGATCCCGCCGAATAACACGTCTTCTACCTCGTCGGGCTCGACAGACTTCGTCAAGAAGCTCTTCCTCATGCTCGAGGACAACTCCTACCAGCACATCGTGAGGTGGACGGCCAACGGCGACTCGTTCGTCGTGTTGGACACCAACGAGTTCACCAAGGACATCCTGCCCAAGCACTTCAAGCACTCCAACTTTGCCTCCTTTGTGCGCCAGTTGAACAAGTACGACTTCCACAAGGTGAAGATGTCCAACGAAGAGAAGCAGCAGAACGAGTACGGCGAGAGTGCGTGGGAGTTCAAGCATCCAGACTTCAGAAGACATGACAGAGAGGCTTTGGAGAGTATCAAAAGAAAGGGTCCTGTGCAGAGGAGAACTGCCGATGAGCCACAGAGTCAAGAGGCCATCAACAAGTTGGAAGACAACATTGCTTACTTGCAGAAAGAGAACAAGACGTTGTACAACGAGATCAAAGTCATGAACCAAAAGTACACTACAGTCATTGAGTCAATCATCACCATGAAGAACACCAACGATCGTTACTTCCGAAGCATCAACACACTCGTCAACACGTTAATCAACCATGGTATTAAACTTCCACACCTCGATCTTCCTCCGATTGACCCACCAACGCAGCTCACTGGAGTTCCAGGGGTTCCTACAGGACAATTACCACTTGGAGCCACAGCGCCACCTACAGCACCGGGGAATCGTTCGAGAACTTCTGCTTCTTCTGCAGCACCTACACAACCAAAGACAACGGCGTTTTCGGGTGCCGTTGCCGGAACATCCACGTCTGCTTCGCAATCACCACCAAAAGTGACCGGCAACCTGAGACCTGGCTTCCACGTGTTACTCGTTGAAGATGACAACGTCTGTATCCAGCTGTGTCGCAAGTTTTTGGAGAAGTATGGATGTACCGTTGAAGTTGTGTCTGATGGACTCACGGCCATCAATGCCTTGGAGAAGTCTCGGTACGACATTGTGCTCATGGACATCATCATGCCCAACTTGGATGGTGCCACTGCCACGTCCATTGTGAGAAGCTTTGACAACAGAACTCCAATCATTGCTATGACTGGTAACATTGACGACCAGGACCTTGTGACGTATCTTCAGCATGGTATGAGTGATATCTTGGCTAAACCCTTCACGAAAGATGACTTGTATCTGATGTTGGAGAAGCATTTGACGTCGAGAACTCCACTGATGTACCAGTCTACCGTTCCTGGATCTACTCCTACCGGTACAGCTCCTGGTGACTCTGTGGCTGACCAGCTTCTGGGTGTTGATACGAATCCACTGACAAAGAGACAGAAGATCTAATGTCATGTATGCTCCCCCATTTTCCATTCGCTATGTGTGTTTTTACGTTGTTTATGAGATTGTTTTTGATTGCTGGAACCTGTTATATTATAAAGAAGTGGCGTTGGTGAGGCGCTGAGCGTGATACAAAAAGAAAGAGAAAAGTATGTCATTACATGATTGATTTTTAACTTCATCTGAGGATGCAACGTATAATGCGATGTCTAAAAAGTTAAGCCTGGTTAACAGCAACGACCTTCTCGTCGAATCTGACAGACTTTCTTCTTTCTGTGGAGCCATGGCCCCCCTCTGGGATCTCCAGATCAAACTCCTTCTCGTTTGTGTTCTTGAGCATGTCCTTGACAGCTTGTTTGTGCGAGGCAGATGCAGCTTCACTGGACTTTCTTCTCTGGACTTCCTTCTGGTCAGACTTGCACTTATTACAAGAACATCTGAACCCCCAGTTGACTCGGAGTTCTCTCTGTCTCTGTGCAACTTCATGGGCAGGATTGACGTAACTCGTAACCAACTCCTCGTTGGCCTTGATGTCCCTCTTGGCGATCACCTTGATACCATCCGTCTTCTTGTCGCCGAACAAGACACGAACGTTGGGCTCACAGTTGTGGTTGAGATGGGCCTGGATCAAGAAAAGTGAGCCATCAACGTTGTTGATGTTGTACGTTCCCAAGAACTCCATGTACTCGTCAAAAGTGACCTGGTTCAATGGGAAGATATCATTAAACAGCTTGTGTGCATCCTTCCACAACTTCTCCTGTTGTTCTTGGACAAAGAGCGCACCACCGTTGTTAGCATCAAAGGCACCACCAAACCCGGAGGAGTCAATGGCCTTGTATCTCACATCCTGGCGCACTTTGGCAAACGAGTCAAACTGCTTCGCGAGGAGTCCGGTCTTGTCAATGATGCAGTATGCGTGGATTCTGGCAACGGCGAGGGCAGCGTTCCATTCATTCTGGAAGCAGAAGTCCTCGTATGCGTTCCAAGCCTTGGAGATGATCTGTTTCTTCTTCTTGGTCTTTCCCTCCTCAAAGACGTTATGCTTAGTGAGAGCATGGAGCTTGTCAGTCTTTTTGCAGTGCTGGGAACACCAAACGTGTGTGCAAACGTTGCAGTCCAAGCCTCTTCTCACTGGGTTGTCCACTTGCATCAAGGACCCACAGTAGGTACACGCCTTAGCCGAGCCCATGAGTTTGAGATGGTCCAATTGCGGATTGAAGAAAAGCGGCTCCTTCTCCTCCCACAAGAGATCACCGGCTTTGAAAGAGTTGGAAGCGTAGAGGCCCTTACCTCTGTTCTTGGTGAACTGGTATCTGATGTTCTTGGGCATCTGCAAGCCGGGAGTCTCCTTCGACGTGATCTGGTCTGCATAGGTGTACTGGTCCGAAGTGGAGAGCAAGTTGAACTGCTTGAGGATGGTCTTGAGTCTCTTCTCACTGAGGGCCCAGTTGGGATTGCGTTTCTTCACCTGGGCGTGGAGTTTGGCAATGCCCAAGCTCTCGGTGGCCGGATCGCTCTTCCATAGGGCAATGACGTCGGTGACGACCTGGCGCTCGTGTGGGATTACGGGCTCGGCTGGGTCCGGCTGCTTGTCGTTGATGGTGAGGATCTCGATGTTGGGCGTCTGCTCGGCGTTGGTCATTGGTGGTTGCGGGCGGTGGTGCTGGGAGCAGTGGTTGGGCGGCTAACCGATGAGGGCCTCCCGGAGTTGGGCTAAATTTGCAAAGTGGAGTGTTTGTGTGGCGCTTACCGTATCACGTGACTTGAGTGGTTACGCGACACTGGCCCGCGGTCTAAAGCTCCTTCCCGAAAAGTGGGGGTGATCTTCAGGGATCTTTCCCCGTTTTGCCCACGGGAGTTGAAGGGAAAAGGGGGCCAGAGATGCTTGCCAGGGTTGGATTCAGACGTTGTGTGAATGTGCAGTCACTCAGACGGCCACTTGTGGTGGTGGCACGCTACCAATCGACAGTGGTTCCAACGACACCTCCTCTACCACCAACACCAACACCAACCCCTGTAAAGAAGAAGGATTCATCAATACCATTGATCGTGGCCTCCTTCCTGTTCGGGGCCGGTGTTGCCTCGCTGTTCTCACTCAGTGAAGTGGCCGATGTGATTGCCTTCAAACAACTTCCAGCACCGGGGACACCAGAAGCCAGGGCATTCCAGGAGAAGTTGGAGATAGAGTTGAGCCAGTTGGAATTGTTCCACAAGTTGGCGATGGACCCTGACTACGAGAGTGTGAGAGCTTGGTCATATTTGGACTCGAACACTCTGAACGCATCGATTACTTCTGGTACGTTGTCCGTTCCTGGTGGGTTTGCCATCAAGCCGGCGTTGTTTGTGAACAAGAAAAAGGGAGAGATCATCGCATTCATTCATCTGGGTCAGAAGCTCTGTGGATACCCATTCTTGGTGCATGGAGGGATCTTGGCCACGATCTTGGATGAGGTGCTGAAGAGAGGGTCGAGCTTCAAGTTTGGGATTGATCCGTTGGATGGATACACTCCTGACAAGATCAAGACCAACAAGATTGAGTTGCAGTACAAGTTCCCCACTCTCGCTAACAACTTTGTCGTTGTGAGAACAAGCATCAACGAGAAAGGCCAGGTGATTGGTGACATTGAGACTACGAGTGGGAGACCACTCGTCAAGGGAGTTGGCGAGTTTGAAAAGAGAAAGGGCAAGTTCTTGGGGTTGTTCTAGGACACACATTCACATGCTTTATTTATTGCATGCTACGGACATGTAGATCTTGTCGTTGAGAACAACTGCATGCAGTTTCTCATCGTGCTCTTCCGTGGGGAGTGACTCCACCAATTGCTCTTTGAGCCCGGTGCCCAGGAGATACGGCGTCTTACCAAACTTCTCCTTGTGTCGCTTGATGTAGTCATCGTAGAACCCCACGCCGTGTCCCAGTCTGTAGCAATCTTTTGTGTATGCGACTGCCGGGAGAAGCAGCAAGTCCAGGCCTTCTGACTCATCCATGAGATTGAGTCCCGAGGTGGGTTCTTTGAGTTTGTACTTCCCCTGCGGCTCGAGGTCGAGCACGGACTGTAGCGTGGGCATGTGGTAGAAGATGAGCTTTGATCTCTGCGACTCGTAGCGTCGGAAGTCCCCGTCCAGCGGGGCACAGTGCGGAAGATACACCTTCTTGCCCATTGCGAAGAGCATCTCGATGATGGGCAGGGTCTTGAGCTCAGAATGGTCCATGTTCATGTAGACGCCCACCCTGGAGGCAGTCTGGACAAGGGGCATTGCTGCCAGGGTGGCTGCGACGGCGGCGGACTGTGCGAGGAGCTCGTGCTGCGGGACGGCGGCCAAAGTGGCGGCCATTGCCCGTCTGAGCTGCCTCTTTGCAAGCTGGGTGGTGGTCATTTTGTGTGTCAGTAGCCGAAGAACAGTA
>JAJMKQ010000321.1:0-36152 GCA_030569395.1 Petasospora rhodanensis
GGCTCTGGGCCACGCGTCTGGCATGTGCGGAGTTGCGTTTACTGTGTCGTTTCACGTCGCGGGACCGTTGGGACGGTTGGTGTCAGGCCAAGGTCATACATGGGCCACTGAGCTGTGGTGGTTCGCAAGAGGCCTCCAAGACCCCAAGGCCGGGCCTCCACCTGGCACCCCCTGCGATCTTCGAACCCCGACGGTCGCTTGGGCACCGCTGCCACCGGGCCCGGGCTCTGGGCCATGAAACGCACTCGCGGTGAGCCCACCGGCGACGTCACCCCCGCGCTTCCTCTTCGCCCGCCCACAACTTCTCGGGTGGCCTCGTGGTTCGAGCAAGAGCGCCCATCTGGGTTCTTAGCAACGTCTTCATCATATACAGCCAATGATGGAGACCATAGCACACACAGAACACCCACAAGGCGAACTGAAGAGGCAGAGAAACCCACCAGCGGACGGCCGGTGAGGCCTGCATGGAATCACCGGGATGTGCAGCGAGGTTCCCTCCTCTTCTCTCAGCGCTTCGACGGTCGAGGCCTCAGGCAGAGCTCCACGGAGAAAGAGAAGGAGCATCTCGGGTTTACACCTACATCCCGCTGCGTTGTATCCCCATCCATCGTCGCCTCATTTCTTAGGTACTGTGATTGATCACACGGGCTCGGGCCCAAGAAAGCACCAGAGATGGAGACCTGGTCCACAGCCCCAAATACATGATCTGGACCTCAAGTGCCACCATAAGCACCGGGCACGGAGACACTGGCCACTGCTACCCTCACAACCTTGTACTGGTGCACAGCCGGCACGTCCAAACAACTTGTGAGGCCAGATCCGGGCCGGGACACACATCAACTCACCATACGAACGTGAACGTAAAATCAACTTCAACTTCAAATTAACAAGCGTACTCGGGACAAATATACAAAAAGCACAAGAAGAGAACAACAAACAGACCAACAACATAAAAGAGGAGACAAAAAACACAGACAAAGACAACAACAATGGGGATCATAAACAAAGCTTCAAAAAAACTTTTTTCCTTCTTCTTATTTTGCAACACCAGACTACATCAATCACCAAGACTGTCGTCCGAGTTCTTCTCGTTCAAGCCCTTGATGCTGAACTTCATCTCCACGACATTGCTCTGCTTCTCAGGCTTCTTCTTGCGTCCACCAAACATGGACTTGAAGAACCCGCTCTTCTTCGTAGACAACTTGGACTCAACATCAGAGTTGTTGGACGCGTTCGAGTTCGAGCTCTTGTCAAACGACGACGCAGTCTCCTGGGACTTGATGTTCCCGCTTGATGGCGCAGCACGGATGAACTTCTGTGGAGTCAGAGGAAGAGTCTCCAATGGTGAGGTAAACTTCTGGCCCTGAGAACCAGAGGCGGAACGCACAGACCCAGCAGATGGATCAGATCTGTACGACTCAGCGTATGGGATGTACCCGGCAGTACCTGGGATGTTGGATGGGATCTGGGACATTGGGACACTGAACTCTCTGTTGGACCCGGCAATCTGGGACTGTGCGAGCTGGCGTTGCAACTCCTCCATTCTCAAGATGGCCTCTCTCTCACTCTGATCCTGCTCTCTTTGCAGTCTTTCACGCTCCTCTTGTTCTCTCTGGAGTCTCTCACGTTCCTCCTGTTCTCTCTGGAGACGTTCCCTCTCCTCACGCTCACGAGCCTCACGGACCACTCTCTCCTTATCCTCGTGATACTTGATCCCGTAGACATCCAACTCCTTCAACAACTCCTCCTTCTTCTGCGAGAAGAACTTGGACATCTCCAAAGCGTTCACAGAACGGAGCAACAACTTCATGTCACAAGCGAGCGCAGCAGCCTCGTACACCACCTGGATGATATGGTCATGTGGCTCTGGCGAGTTTGGCGAAGCGAGGTTCTCCAAAGTTGGCAAGTTCACCTCACTGTCATCGAGATCGTCATCCTGCTCCAATTCTGCACTGCGCTTCTTCTTCTCCTTCAACTTCAAGTTCGTCGCAAGTCCAAGTCCCACAGCCATGTCATCGGAATCCGAGGTCGTGGTGGTCTTGTTGTTCGTCGAGGACCCAGAGTCCGTGGTCTTGGTCTTCATCAAGTCTGCATCATCCTTCGAGAACGTGAAGCGGCCCTCAGGCATCTGGATAGCCGGTTCAGACTCGGACGACGACTTCTGCGGAGCACTGGTAGTAGACAACGGATCGTCATCGTCAATGGCGTTCTCCACAACCTTGGTACCTCTAGTGTTGAGAGGCGTGATCGGATCAATGTCATCGTCGTCATCACCACGACCGCTCTTCTTCATCGACATCGAGTCCGTTCTGAACTTGATCGGCTCAGATGAGGAAGCCCTAGCCACCGGTTCCACTGGCTCATCGTCAAACTCCTCGTCTTCGTTCTCAATGTCATCGAGCGGTTCAGCCTCGTCGTTATCATCATCATCGGCCTTAACCTCCTTGGACAGACTGGACTTACCGACTCTGGCTCTAGCCGAAGAGCGTCTTCTCGTCATATCCACAGACCCCTTGGAGCTCCCCAAAGTGGAAGCCTGTCCTGAACCCTTTGCGGTCTTTCTCAAGAGCGAGAGGTTGAGGTATCCGTCATCAACGGTGTTCAAATACATCTCAATCTCCTGGAAGGACTCTCTGACGTGTGGATGCTCAGCAAAGAACTCTTCCACTTTGGAGTCGTCACCTTGGAAGATGAGCTTCAGCTTCTTTTGGTAATCCTCGAGCAAACGACCATACCCTTTCATCAAGGCATCCTCCTTCTTACCCAAGATGGCGTAGAGTGCCTCGGAGATGAGGTCGTAGAGCAATGGCAGCTCGTAGAACTTGGCCACGAGGAACGTGTCCGTGGTGGTTGGGAAGAGGAGCCACTTGTCACCGAGCTTACCGACAAACAGGAACTCAGTGATGGCTTGCACCGTGGAGGTGGAGAAGGGCAGGTAGAGAGATCTTGGAATGAGCAATGGTTCCAACAAGTTTTTGGACTCGTCGAAGGACTCGGCGTGGATGGAGTCGAAGTGGGACTCGTGGACTGAGCCGCCGTCTTCAGTGTGTCCTGGGTTGTTCTGAACGCTGGATGATCTCGACGTGCCACGCTTCTTGAGCTGGTTCACCGGTGTTCTGAGGTCCTTGAGCTTGATGGTTTGGCTTGAGACTGCGGCAGCAGCAGCAGCAGCAGAGACTGGACCGCTGTTCGTGGATGTGGCAATCGATGCACCGGAGATGGAGCCACGTGGAGAGTCTCTGAGATAGTCTCTCGAGCCCACATTCTTGAGCATTGAGAGCGGTGGCAATGGTTCACTTGGAGCCGGTGGGGCCGGTGGGATGGAGCTGAGGTCAGGCCCATCTGGCAAGTCCGTGGTGGATGTGGTCATCACAGAGGCACCACTCGTGGACACGACGGAGGCCTTTCTCGAAGTTGGAACGCTGCTGCCCAATGGACCAGGCGATGGCGCCAGCGTCGAGGAGGACTTGTCCTGGAATGGGAGTCTGAACTGTGGAGCCTCACTGGCCTGTCTCTCAGCCTGTGCGGCCTTGTTGATCACCATCGTGGACTTCTTGCTCTGCTGTGTGCTGGAGAGGACGGACCGTGTCTCCTCATCTTCGTCATCTTTGGTGCTCTCAAGCTTGTACACTGCTCTAGCGTACGCCTTGGCCAAAAGCATATCGAAGCATCTCCCCCATCTCTTTCTCAAAAGCATGAGTGGAACGTTGATCTTGTCTCCATCGGCAGTGATGAACTCAAAGTCCGCAAGCGACGAGCCATATCTCTCAAAGGCATTCCGTCCAAGCGTCACGGCATAGCTGGGGAAGACGGATCTGATGGATGAGATCTTGGACTGTGGGGCAATGTACTTCGAATACGCCTCGAACGAGGTAGTCTCCTTGAGCGAGGTCACTTTTGGTGCAAACGTCTTGTCAGAAGGACCAGCCTCTGGGACGGTGAATGCATGGAAGAGGTTGGAGATTGGGAGTCCCACGAGCACGAGCAGGTCAAACTTCTGGATCGTGGCGAATTCGGCGCCCTCGGGGAACACTGCTGAGCCAATGACGAGTACTTTGTGGTGCGAGTGCCATGAGAAGGACTTCCACAAGTACATATCCTTCGCCTTGAGCTTGGTGTCAATGTTGAGACGCGTCCACTTTTGTGACGGACGGTTGTAGAGGAACACCTGGTACTCATTTGTGAACGCCTTCTGACCTGAGATGATGATGTTGTTGCCAAAGATGCCTCCTGTTGGGTTCTTGAGTGCGCGTGGGATGGTGGCGGTGTTCTTGAGCGTTGACTGGGACATTGGCAGTCTGATACCGGAGGCGTTCGGAGCCACGGGGAGTGAGATGAGAGGGTTGCGCACCTGTTCGTCGTGGTAGCCGTCCTGGTTGAAGATGTACAGAGTGTCGTCTCTCTGGTTGATGTCTGTCTCGAGCGAGGAGGAGCCTGAAATGACGCAGCTCATGCCCGTGGTGACCTTGAGCTTTGCCCTGGCGCCGGAGGAGGATGCGGGCGCAGACTGTGGATCCACGGCGGAGAAGGCGCTGTTCTCGCGCGGTCTGAGCTCGTTGAGCGTGAGCTGGATCTCTGTGTTGTTGAGGTACTTCTCCTTGGCGAGGTCGTAGATGGTGATGTGCATGAGCTCGCGGTCGAGCTCGCCACGGCCGCCGGTGATGGCGATACCGCGGTGGGTCTCCTCGTCGAAGGGCGACTTGTAGTCCACGGGGAGGATGGTGTGGTCGTATCTGCAGATGGTGCCCGAGGATGAGCCGTCGTCGAGACATTCCCAGACGTTTGTGTCGAGGTGGAAGGCCCAGAGGTCGTTGGCGGGAGCAAACCTGTTGCGGTCCACGAGCACGAGACCTCCAAAGAGATAGATGGAGTTGCCGTGGAAGGTGAGCGAGTGGTAGAGACGCGGGGCGGGCTTGTCGCCGTCCATGCCGAGGTCGACCCTGTTCCATTTGCGGTTGATGATGCTGAGGTAGAAGATCTCGTTGGAGAGATAGTGGAGCCAATCCTTGTTGGGGCCGAGCACTTCGAGCAGGTGGGCCTCAATCTCGTGGACGGTGATCTTGGGCAGGCCAATGCCGACGGTGAGACCACCGTGGACGACGACGGTGGAGCGGGTGTAGCAGGTGGCGGCGCCCGTCCTGATCTTGAGGTTGAGACGGTCGTCCTCCAGCTCGTCGGGCAGGGCCACGGCGTAGGCGGCGCTCTCTGAGGGCAGCAGTGGGGCCATTGCGCGGGCGGGGGCAGGGGACAGGGGCAGAGAGGAGCGGGCTGGACAGACGGGCAGCGACTTGGACGGGGGTCTGCGGCGGTGGGTTTTGGTGTTGGGTGGGTCCCCAGCGGGTTTTGTTGATTGTGGGCCTGGCGTGCCGCAGTTTTTTTTTTTTTTCTCCTCCCCCCCTCCGGGCCAGACATTCGCACGCGGACAGACTCTCCGGGGGCGGGCGGACGTGCGCGTGTGCTTTGCGAGCTTTGGGGCCTTGCGCCTGTGACACCCGGACATCGCACGACAGGGAAGGCCGCTGGGATGGAAGCCAGCAGGTGCACTGCAAGAGGAGAAGGAAGCCATGCGGTGGTGGCTCCAACTAGACATCCTCTGGCCCTCGAAGGGACTTGGTTTCCCCCTTTGGATCCCCTCAACACATCCCCAGAGCTATGGACAATGGTCCTACATTCCAATGCCCAGGCGCCTTAATCCGTCCGCGACACTGGCAAAGTGGCTCTGGCAAGCGACTTTGTGGCCCCTGTGGGCCCAGCCTGATCCAATTGGGTCGCAGACAAAGCGCCACATACCGCACACACGACGTCAACCGCTGCCTGGGAGGGATCCCCGGTATACGACGGCTCGAGAATCCACCTAGCGCTTGCAGAGCGATGCTGCGGTTTAAGCTGTGGTACACCCGGCCACGTGCGCGCGAGATCCAACCGTCCGGGGTTGGCAGCCCTGCGCAGAGGCCCCAGCTTCACCAACTGGCCCTCAGATTTCCACAGCCCACCATCCTCCTTCTCCCATCGCCAGCTGGACAGGCCTCTCCACATTCCCGCTATATCAGCGCCGGGTGGGGGCTCCAGTTCTGGGCGGGCCCGCACACGCGAAAAAGTCGTGCCGCAACCAATTAATTCACGCCTCGCTTACCCGGACGCTTCTCTCCACTCTGGCGGAGGCCTTCCTTCAGCTACTGGAGGGGCTTTGTATTAGTAATGGGCTGACTGTGGGCATTGAGCACTCTCATTGGCTGCTGAGCGGTCATTCTCGCTCCTTCCCAATTATCACATGAGCAGGGTGCACTGCTCTGGAGGTGGTGCCTTGAGATCGAATCGGGCTTACAAAGGACATACCGGGATCGCAGATCTCTGAACCTTTTGCCCAATGCCACCCAAAAAGGCACGAAGGTGCTGCCATTGTGGTAGTGCTTTATAAGCTGTGGTTCAGCTAGAGAGCGCTCATATGACAGTTTGCTGGCCCCACTGTTAACAGGTCGACAACCGCCTGAGCCCGTGCTGAAGTCCACATTCCAGTCGGTGCTCTAACCATGACAACCACATGCCTTCGATCCTTGTGCTCCCAATGATGCAGGGGATAACAAATGGGCTCTTCTTCCAAAGAAGCAAGATCAAAGGACTTGAGCACATGTCAAACGCCAACATTGCGGTACTCGACGGTGGTAACTAGAGCCACCGAGAGAAGCAGGTGTGCATTGTGAGATCCCGTGAATCTGTCGTTTTGCGCACATGGAGCCTCTAATCTCCATAGGACTCTCAGTACCTATAGACTAGAGAGTATAAACAAAGCCGCTCCAAAGCGATGGACCCTTTGTTGTGTTGCCGCCATGCCGCTGTACGGATGTTGCGGGGGACACTCTCGCTTCTTCCGCACAGTCCTGTACAAAGTGGATGGCACACATACTCGCGTTAAACTAGGTCGCATTCCACTGAGTGGAGAGGTGAGCTTAGCAGTGGTATTAACTAGTCCCCATAAAAGACAAGGGATGACAATGATATGATGGATACTCCCCCTTTCTTGCCACACGTGCTGACCAAACCCCCACACGCCAAACCAAACGTCAAAACTCATCAACCCTTGAAGCCCCCCAAACCTGCTCTAGTAACCCCAATGCATCAAGTATGACACCTATTGTCTCACAGCAGCGTCCATCAAGGCCTCACCGGTCCACCTGGAGGACTATAAAAGGAGACACAGACCCACTCTGCTTCTCCCGCCTCTTGCCCTTCTCCCTCCCCACACACTCGACAATGGTCTCTCTCTCTACACTCGCTTTCCTGACCAACGCCGCAGTGGTCCTGGCCACTTCGTGCTCTGCCTCATCCCAATGCCCAGAGTCCGAGCCATGCTGTAACCAGTACGGTGAGTGTGGTGTCGGTGCACACTGCCTCGGTGGTTGTAACCCAGTCTACTCCTTCAAGCCAGAGGCATGTATGCCCATGCCAGTGTGCAAGGACCTTGACACCACGTTCGGTACACAGTCCTTCCCAAACATCGAGGAGTACTTGGGTGACCCAGACGACACTGATTGGGTGTACACCGGTTATGCCTTGAACAACGATGCCGGTGATGCGTTGTTGATCACCATGCCAAAGGACACATCCGGTACTGTGCTGAGTTCTTCGAGATACATGCTCTACGGTAAGTACGGCGCCACCCTCAAGACCTCCAGAGGCAATGGTGTTGTCACCGGGTTCATCTCCTACTCTGACTCCATGGATGAGATTGACTGGGAATGGGTCGGTTACCAGCTCGAGATCTCAGAGAGTAACTACTACCACGATGGTGTCCTTGACTGGACCAACTCCCTGTACATCAACTGCACTGACACGTTTGAGAACTTCCACTTGTACGAGGTTGACTGGCAGGAAGACCAGATCTCCTGGTCCATTGACGGTGAGGTCAAGAGAACTTTGTTGAAGTCAGACACTTACAACGCCACTACAGGGAAGTACAACTACCCACAGACACCTGCTCGTGTTCAATTTGGGTTGTGGCCAGTGTTGGATACTGCTGGTACCGGTACCAAGGAGTGGGCCGGCGGTGTTGTTGACTGGACCGCTGAGGACGTTGTCAACGAGGGATACTTCTACATGACCATCAAGGACGCATACATCACCTGTGCATCCCTCCCATCAGATGTCAAGCAGGAAGGTTCAAATGCATACGTGTACACCAGTGCCTCCGACTTCAGCGAGAGCAGCATCGCCCTTACAGATGACACTACCGTCCTGTGCTCTTTCGACAACTCCGGTCTTGACGACAACTCCGCTTGTGCATCTAACTCCACCACCGCATCCACAAAGTCCTCTGGTGCTTCCAACTCCACTGTCACTTCCTCTGAAACTGTCAATGGTTCCAACGGTACCTCCGATGTGCCAGCGATCAGTGCCCAGACTAACGGAGCAGCTAAGCTCTCATCTTTGGGTCTCGGTGCCCTGCTCTTCTTCCTCTTGTAAGCTGAAGGAATCCAGGTGCTTTTCAGTCCTTATATAACTGCTAATCGTTAATACATACGTACTTCTTTGTGAAATGTGAGATGGAGAAGGTGTAAAGGGGCATACGTAGATAAGAAAGGGCCAGGGCGCACTAACCATAGTGGTGTCCGGGTGCTTCGTCATGGTACGCGCAACACGGAAGAGGGGCAAAGGACACCACAGGCCGCGGTTGCCGGTGCTTTTCCCTCGGCAAACAAGTTGGCAAACTGAGCAGCGCAGTCAAGAAAGTTGGTATAAAAAGAGGAGCCCTTGTCATTGAACTCCCGATCTCGTTCCACTCTTCCACATCTCAACATCCACAGCACAATGAGTTTCAAGTCCGAGCCTATCTTTGAACAGATCAAGTCCTCCCTCGATGGGAATGCAGGGTTGAGCAAGGAGCTCGTCAAGAAGGTATGTCATCAGGTCCTCCCACTGACCGAACAATGAGACTAACACAACGTCAAGACCAACTCCGTGATTGTGTTCACACTCAAGAACAAACAGAACCAGACGAAAGCGTGGAAGTTGGACCTCAAGAACACTGGCAAGCTCACGGGGGCGTCATCCAGCGACGCGGGGGACGCTGACCTCGCCATCTCGATGAACGACCTCGATTTCAAGAAGTTGGTGAATGGTAAAGTCAACTCCCAGAAGCTCTTCCTTAGCGGGAAGCTCAAAGTGAAGGGCGATGTCATGAAGGCTGCTAACATTGAGTCGATTTTGAAGTCGGTTGCCCCTGCTAAGGCCAAGTTGTGATGGAGGTGTGAATGCTGAGGACAGGGTCCCAGTCTTTTGTTCAGTTCGTTTGCTTATAAAGTTTGATTACCAGTGATTGTTATTCGTGTTGTAGTATTCAAGCGCCGTGGCTGAAGAGTATATGAAGACAAACGAGATCCACAACACCCCTCCGGTCTCACCAGACCAGCCCAGCTTCATCTCAGACCGTAGAGCCAACCACGTCGTATCCATTGAGCCAACGTCGAGACCCCCAGCACTCGGCACTCGAAAACGCCCATCCCAATGACCCCGCCAACTTGCCGCGCGTGCACCTAAAATGTGGGGTAAAGAGCGGCACCGCCAAACAGGGGAGGCGAAATCCGCGCACTCGGTGCACGATGAGATGGATGGCATCGATCTCCTCTGAGGACAAAATGGGTGTTAAGTTACATCGTAGGCGAACGTGTGTGCCAAAGTGTTAGTGTAGCCGATGATGGACGGTGCGTGGAGGGGGCACCTTGGTGGACGGCTCATGATGAGTGACCTCGAAGAAGGCATGCATTGAGCTATGTCATCGAGAAGGAGTGACTATAGTTGAGAGCTTTACGTACACCCCCAGCTTCTTGGTGATCAACAGGTGTAGCGCCTGTCTGGATTCACAAAAATCTGGGGTAAACGCTGCGCTGTTGTGGTGGAGACAAGCGAGAGTTTTTCTCCGTATGTTGTACGCGGACTCCACCCACAACTGGGCATCCCCGATACGGGTACACGGAAAGATGCCTGTGGCTCCCCGGAAGTTCCATGTAGCGTGGATGACACAAGCGGCACGAGTGAGAGAGGCCAGGGCACCACGGTGGGTGGAAGGTTGCGGGTGTGGCTGTGTGGCAGTTTGGCGGTGTGTGTGTGTGTCACCTTCGTGGGCAGAGTCTCGTACAAATTTGCGCTTGTATTAGTACCTACAGAATCGCGAAGGCCGAGCTAACAGCAGACCAGACCAGCTAGGGCGACATAGTATACCACACGCTTGTGACTCAGCGGTGGACCCATCTTCACATGTCAAAGAGAGATAAAACCACAAGGCACAAGGCGGCCCGCTCGCGCTCGACTTCCACAAACGGAAGAACTCGGGTCGGGGCTGTCTTTTTTTCATGGTCGGCTTGGCGCGGGTCAGGCTATAGGCGGCCTTCTAGAACTGGAGCAAACCGCTGAGTCATGGAGGGCCCCAACTCGCGTGGTTCCGAACCAGCGAAGTCCAGCCAACGAGAGTGGCACACAGAGAGAGATCTCAGGAGTGCATTGAGCAGCTCTCCCCACAAATTTACCCCGTCTTTCTACGCCCACAGAGAGAAGAAAGATCGCTTCCCCAACCTGGTACGCGCAACAAAATGCCGCCCGCGCCGCGAAAAAAATTGTCGATAGCCCGCGCGGGATCGTGCAGTGACACATTTTGCTGAGCTGGCTTTCCAGTAGGAGAAGTTAGTCCAAACAGGGACAAAGAGGCAACAAATGATGGACCAGAATGACCTGAAGGGCGGTCCCTCATTCTACCAGATCGCTCTCCAAGTTGTGCGCTTTTATGTCCCGGAAAGCCCCGCTTTTTGCCTTGCAAATCCGCACGAGTCTGGGGTTGGATTGGACAATGCCGTGCACCTTGTTGACGTGTCCCAGGACAAAAACTGGATGGGACAAAGGACAAATTTCTCATCTCCCAAATGTAAACAAAACCCCGTTTTTTTCCCACACAGCGTATAAATATGCCGCCTCTCCCAGCCTTCCCAGCCACACACCGATGATCACGGCGGCTAATCCACTCTCCACCGCTTCCCACCCCAACCGAAGCACAACACGTTTGCACACACAGCTGTACCCATTCACCACTTTCCCAGCACACCGCCCCGCGTATTCACCATGTTGAGCACCGCAGGCTACACCAACAACCATCTCCAGGGCGGATCCATGCCAGACATCAGCACATTGTCCATCACCTCCGTCAAGTCGGGCTACAACAACTTGCCCTTCATCGGCAAGGAGCAGCAGTTCGAGAAGGTGCTCGACCTCATCGAGGAGTTCGGCTTCATCCCAGAGAACCTGATCGAGGCTGAGGCCAAGTGGTTCTACGAGAGTCTGGGCCTCGACGACGTGTTCTTTGAGAGAGAGACACCAGAGGAGATTGTCAGCCACATCCACGCTCTCTACTCCGCCAAGGTGGACGCCTTTGCCAGAAGTGATTTGAGCTCGCCTTTCATCCACCACAAGAGAGAAAGCCAGGATCACGCCGTCTACTTCGATACAGCCATTCCGGGCACCGATGAGTTTAAGTTGACCAACTACGAGAAGAGAATCGATGAGCTCTATTTGGACCAGCTCGAGGGTTCGTACAGAGTTGAGAGTTTCAACGCTCCATTGCAGTTGAACAACACTCAGTTCTCCGACACCGACTCGAAAGGTGAGAACAAGACTGTCCGTGCCCACTTCGTCTACAAGAACCACTTCGTCGATGGCTCCATCTACGACCAGACATTCTCCAAGATCATCTCGGCCAACACGAAGAGTCTCTACGATGAGATCATCTCCCAGGCGGAGAACCAGGCTGGTCCAATCATCAAGCACTTCCCAGTGGACAACTCAGACGAGCACAGAATCATCATCGGGTACAAGAAGAACACCACCAAGAAGTACTTCAGTGCCTTGTCTGCCTTGATCAACTACTACAAGTTGGATCAGTCCAGAAAGTATGTTGAGAACTTCTCCAACGGTGTCACCATCATCTCCATCTACTTGAAGCAAACCACAGACACAGATCCTCTCTCCATCTACCAGTTGATCAAAGAGGCTTCATTGCTTTACGCTATTCCACATGGCTTCTTCTTTGAGTCCTTTGCCACCAACGAGCTCTCACTCCAGGAGTCCATCTATGCCCACTGTGGTGGAATCTTTGTCACACACTTCTTGAACAGATTGGGTGCAGAGTATCAGTCCTTGTTGAAGTTGTTGGACCCAAGCCAGTCACACCACATTGCTGAGCTCCTCACATCTTTGAAGAAGAGATTGAGATCCGAGACATTCACCCAGTCTTTCATCTTTGAGGTGTTCAACAGATACAAATCCATCATCTCCCAGTTGTACAGATCCTTTGCCGATGTTCACTATATCAGATCCAACTTGGAGAAGACGTTGTCATACCAGAGATTGTCCTCCATTGCACCAATCAAGTCGGAGGCTGAGTTCGACGCTTTGCTCTTGAAGAACGTGTTCAACGAGAAGGATGCCTTGGTCTTGAGAGCATTGTACATGTTCAACAAGTCCATCTTGAAGACCAACTTCTTTGTCCACACCAAGGTTGCCATCTCGTTCAGATTGGACCCATCCTTCTTGCCAAAGTTCGAGTATCCAGAGACCCCATTCGGGTTGTTCTTTGTTGTTGGTGCCGAGTTCAGAGGGTTCCACATCAGATTCAGAGACATTGCAAGAGGTGGTATCAGAATCGTCCGTTCGAGATCTGAGGATGCCTACGAGGTGAACGTCAGAAACTTGTTTGACGAGAACTACAACTTGGCTTCCACACAACAGAGAAAGAACAAGGACATCCCAGAAGGTGGTTCCAAGGGTGTCATCTTGTTGGACATGGATGCCCAAGACAACCCAAGAACCGGGTTTGAGAAGTATATTGATGCCTTGATTGACTTGTTGATCAAGTCTGATATCCCAGGTGTCAAGGATCCAATCGTGGACTTGTACGGTAAGCCAGAGATTTTGTTTTTGGGTCCAGATGAAGGTACCGCCGGCTACACCGACTGGGCCACTTTGCACGCCAAGAAGAGAGGTGCTCCATGGTGGAAGTCCTTCTTGACTGGTAAGTCTCCACAGCTCGGTGGTATCCCACATGACGAGTACGGTATGACCTCCCTCTCCGTGAGAGCATACGTTGCCAAGATCTATGAGACTTTGAACTTGACAGAGAAGCCAATCACGAAGTTCCAGACCGGTGGTCCAGATGGTGACTTGGGTTCCAACGAGATCTTGTTGTCCACCCCAAACGAGCAGTACGTTGGTCTCGTGGATGGTTCTGGTGTGATCTGTGATCCACAAGGGTTGAACAAGGTTGAGTTGATCAGGTTGGCCAAGAAGAGAGCCATGATTCAAGAGTTTGACAGAGATCTCTTATCCAAGGATGGGTTCATCGTCACTGTTGATGACAAGGATGTGACCTTGCCTTCTGGTGAGGTTGTCGCTAACGGTGTCTTGTTCAGAAACCGCTTCCACTTGGAGTTGAAGAAGTACCTCGGTAAGGTTGACTTGTTTGTGCCATGTGGTGGTAGACCTGCTGCCATTGATGTTGACAACGTTTCCACTTTGTTGGACTCCAACGGCAAGTCCATCATCAAGTACGTCGTGGAAGGTGCCAACTTGTTCATCACCCAGCCAGCCAAGCTCGAGCTTGAAGCCGCCGGTGCCGTGTTGTTCAAAGACGCCTCGACTAACAAGGGTGGTGTCACCTCGTCGTCGTTGGAGGTGTTGGCCTCTTTGTTGCTCAACGACGAGCAGTTCATCACCAAGTTCAAGAACGGTACAGAGTTCTACAACACCTACGTCAAGCAGGTCCAGGCTACGATCGTGTCCAATGCTGACAAGGAGGCTGCGGCTTTGTTGAGATACAAGGAGAAGACGGGCCAGCCATTGGCTACTTGCTCCGACACGTTGTCCAACGACATCAACAAGCTTGCCGATCTGATCTCTAAGAGTGATGACTTGTGGAACGATGAGACCTTGAAGAGATCCATCATCTCCTCCTCTGTCCCAGAATTGTTGTTGCAGGAGACTGGCTCTGTTGACGAAGTGTTGAACAGATTGCCAGAGGCTTACTCCAGAAGTTTGTTTGCCACTGCCATTGCTACGAAGTACATCTACGAGGGTCATGATCCTTCCAACGTGATTGACCTCTTGCAGTTCTTGAAGAACCTGGAGAAGTGAAGATGGTGGTTGTATTGTAATACTGAAGAGTCTATAACGAACACAAAGTTTATGGTTTTATGAGAGATTTTATGAGAGATGTAAGCGTAGACGAAGTTGGTGTAAATAACATTTATGAATGGTGACTATATACTAAAACAATCTCAGGCCCAACACACAATGGAGGCAACAAGAAGTTGAAGCATCAAAGAGGAACAGAGTGACATAAGAAAGTCACGAAAGGGAAGTATGGGTAGAGAGTTGATGGGTTGAGTTACCACATAAAGGCAACAGCAGCACCGATGATGACGGAGAGCAGGACACCAGAGTTCAATGAAGCAGCCTTGTTCTCCTCATCCCCAGAACCAGAAACGTTGGAGATGTTAGAAACGTTCGAAGTGGTGTTGGAAACGACCTCAGTAGTGTTGGAGATAGCCTTGTTCTCATCCTCGATGTCCTCGAAGATCAAGTCATCCAAGTCATCTTCCTCAACATCCTCCTCGGCATCCATGTCAGAATCTGGAGCAGTCTCCTCTAGAACCTCGTCTGGGGTGGCCTCCTCAGCAGGAGCTTCTGGCTCTGGCATTGGTGCAGCGACTGGAGCAACATCGTCAGTCACAACAGCGGAAGCCTGGATAGGAGTAGCTGGGATGATACCAGCCAAGATCTCGAACTGCTTGACTTCCTCAGCTTCAGTCTCGACGTCCAACAACTTCAAGTCCTCTGGCTCTCTGGATGGATGGATAGTGGCACAAGCCAATCTCTCACCGTTGTCCAAGTGGATGTTGATGGCCTTACCGCCAATGTACTGCGGAGAAGCTGGATTCAAACTCAAGTATGGGTCGTGGTAGAACAACTCAAAGCAGGTGGTGTTGATCAAACCATGCTTACCACTCAAGTCACCGATCTCACAAAGGGAGTCATCGCCCATGGCCTCACAGTCAGCAGAAGCGCCGTATGGGTTGAAGTGGCCGCCAGAGACCTCACATGCCTCCTCACCATGGACGAGCTTCTCGTGGATGTGGTAGGAGAACATACCAGAGTTCTTTGGCAAGCCAGTGACATCGACGTGGACCTTCGTAGTACCGTTCAAGGAGTAGAACTGGATGATACCGACAACGGTCTTAGCGTTTCCGCCAGGGAAGTCAGCTCTCAACACAACATCGTTTGGATTGTCGGCGATGACATGGGCAGGCTGGTAGGGGGTAGGAGCCGGAGCAGCAGAGGCAAATGTGGCAAAGGCAGCCAACAGGGGCACAGCAGTGCGGAAGATCTTGGTCAACATTGGATAGTAGTAGTTCTTGTCGAAGAGTAGTACTGTAGTTCCAGTTGTTGGTGAAGAGGGGACCAAGAAGGTGTGTGCACAGGGCAGGATGAAAACAACATCTCTCAAAATCTTATCTGAAATCAGGATTGGATTGGGACATGCCACAAAAATGACGGGGCTGCCCGACCTTCTCCAGCATGGCCCACATTTTGGTTCGAAGTTGACACAAAAACAGGAGTTCGCAGGTGGAAAAAAGGTAAACAGAAGGCATCAAACGTGTTCGCGGAAATTCGCGAATTTCGGGGTGCGCTCGGATGATGGCACCGGGCATCCCAGCAGTGGGGCTGAAGCAGTTGCTAATCGTGGTGCTGGTGAAGAAGGTGGGGGTCACCACGGACCAAGTTTGAGGCGTGGGAAACTACAATTGCAAGATTATTTCGTCAAATGTCATATCATGATGTGTAGTATACAGTCTCTAGATAACCCCGTTCTAGCCACTTCCACTGACAAGCAGCAGAAACGGTAGAAAATCAACCTCGAGTGAGACTCCCAAATAAATAAGAATGTGAAAGAGTTGTAGTGAACAACCAATGCAAAATGTGTGTGTCGTGTACGTGTGAAATGTGTTTGTATGTGTGAAAGTGTGAAACAAACCAATCGTCAAAGAAAACAAACGAAAAAGAGGACCGATCAACGGCTCTCAAAACTCGTGGATGGAACACGTGTAACAAAAGGGTATACCAATCCTTGTAAGTGTGTGTGTGGTTCGAGGAAAGTGCAGTCGTAGCAAGAAGTAGGTCAATCATACCATGAAGGACTCACCACATCCACAAGTACCCTTAGAGTTAGGGTTCTTGAAGACGAATCTAGAAGACAACTTGTCATCAATCCAATCCATCTCAGAGCCGACAATGGAAAACAAGGCCTTGGAGTCAATCACAACCTTGACACCATCCTGCTCGACAATCTCATCAAACTTGTTTGGCTCGGAGATGTACTCCAAGTTGTAGGTCAAGCCGGAACAACCACGGTTTCTGACACCGATTCTGATCATCTGTGGAGTTGGTTGGTCCAAAAGACCCTTGAGATGTGTGATGGCGTTCGGTGAGAGTCTGATGAGTGCCTTGCGTGGCTTGAGTGCTCTTCTCGTTCTCTTCTTCTTTGGCTCAACAGCTGGAGCGACTGGTGCTGCTGTCGTTGTCGATGTGCTGGCAGCTCTCTCTGGAGCCGCTGTCTGCTTGACCTCCTCTGTTGGTTGTTGCTTAGCAACTTGCTGAAGTGGCTTCTCCTCCTTCTTCTTGAGGATGTCTCTGAAACTTCTCGATGGAAGAGAGTGTCTGGACCAACTGCTGTTGGCAGCCTTCTCCGCCGAAGAGGTGGAACTGGCGGTGGAGCTGGCGGTGGAGCTGGCAGCAGCGGAGTTCATCTTGTATGGGACGTAGGACACGGCGTTCGTGGCCAGAGGCGCCGTCTGCAGATATCTCTTAGCAGCGTTTGTTG
Source organism: Petasospora rhodanensis (assembly GCA_030569395.1). Lineage (NCBI taxonomy): Eukaryota > Fungi > Ascomycota > Saccharomycetes > Phaffomycetales > Wickerhamomycetaceae > Petasospora > Petasospora rhodanensis. The sequence goes on from JAJMKQ010000321.1 coordinate 16,916, forward strand.
TGCTCGAGACGGATCTCGTGAGTAGCGAGTAGTTTGGTAGACTTGTTCTCAACATGGTTGTGAAGTGTTATGGGTGTGTGATCGAAATGTGAGACTCCAACTTGGCGGGTGTGAAACGTGTGCGAGCGGTAAGTTATGAAGGGTGGATTAGCTTTTCAGTGTAGCCAAATCCAGCAGTGTGTCACAGTAGCTTCGTCAGACAGAGCGGGGGATCGTTCAATGATCCTGGGGAGTGGTGTGAAGAAAGGAACAAAATGACAACTCCCCCCGTTTTCGAATTCGTTGGCTCTCCGGGTCCCGCCGCGAAAAATCCCCCTTGCGCTAGCGCTGTGAAATGAATGACCTCGATGGTGTCCGGGTTAATGTATAACGTAATCATGATTTTCAGCCAATCAGCTCGCGCGAGATGTCAGCGATTGTCAGCACACCGCGAAAATTACTAAATGCGGCTGAACCCTTTTCGGTGGGATGACGGATCCGGTGGCGGGGACGGGAGCTTTCCCGAGAGTCGGAGGAGCGTGTCTGTTTACTTTTTGTGGGGAGGGCGGTCTTCTACACCAAGGGTTTCAACAAAACAGATAAATAACATTCGGTTTTAAATAATGGAAAGAGTCAAGAAATGGGAAAGCAAAGTATTAAGAGTTCAGAGGGGAGCGGTCTCGCGTTTGAGCCACTTGTAAGCAGTAGAATCCTTCTCCAAGTGGACGCTCACCATCTCCCAGATGCGTTCGTGTTGGTCGTTGATGGACTTTTTGTCCTCTGCAGACAACATACTCACGTTGATCAACTTCTTGCAGTATGGCACCATCGTGAGGTTGCGGAATTTGAGGAACGGCTTGTCACCAAACTTCTTATCTGTGGCTTCAACGAGCAAGTCGTTCTCGATACGGATACCGTACTTGCCATCCTCGTAGAAGCCCGGCTCGTTGGTGATCACATTACCCTTCTCCAAGGCAAAGTTCATCAAGTCTGGCTTGAAGGAGATACCGATAGGTCCCTCATGGACGTTCAAGTAAGAACCAACACCGTGACCAGTGCCATGTCTGTAATCCAAGCCCTCGGCCCAGAGGTACTGTCTTGCAAGAACGTCAAGCATGTATCCGTTTGTACCCTCCGGGAACACCAATCTCTCAATAGACAAGTTGCCCTTGAGTACTCTGGTGTAGTTGTCAATCTCCTCTTGTGTTGGATCGGTGAAGTGCAATGTTCTGGTGATATCTGTTGTTCCTTCCAAGAACTGGGAACCAGTGTCACACAAATAGATCTTAGATGGGTCGATCATAGCACAGGTGTCCTTTGCTGGTGCATAGTGAATCACAGCAGCATTAGAGCCAGTGGCACTGATAGTCTCGAAGGAGTTACCCATGTAGTCATCCTGTTCTTTTCTGAACTTAACAAGACGCTCACCCGCAGTGTACTCGTCAATCAACTTGTTTTTCTGAACCAACGTCTCCTCCAACCATGCGAAATACTTGATGATAGAGATACCATCCTTCAAATGAGCAGCCTGGAATCCAGCAATCTCTGTTTCGTTCTTCACAGCCTTGAAAAAGTCGATTGGTGAGTGGATCTCCTTGAACTTGCAGTTGTTCAAGTTACGTACAATCTCCCATGATGCAGTTTCAGTGATCGATATCGTAGATGCAGACTCCTTCAAGATGTTCGTTGTGGTGGACAACTCCTTCCAGATGGCGTTGTATGGGTGGACGATGATACTGTTCTGTTTGAGATACTCCTGAACCTTGTCCGTCAGTGTGTTGTCTGTGAACAACTGAACACCCGATTCATCAGCAATGACGTATGAGAAGAACACTGGGTTGTACTCAATATCAGAGCCTCTGAGGTTCAAAAGCCATGCAATTTCGTCCAATGCTGATAAGAGAATGGCGGATGTGTTCTGTTTCTTGAGCTCAGCAACCAATCTGGCGTGTTTGCTCTTGAACGACTCACCGCTGTGCTCCTGTCCCAACAAAATCAACTCATTTGTAGGTCTCTTTGGCATCTCTTCAAAGTCAGGCCAGATCTCATCAATCAAGTTCTGCTTGACAGCCACGAATTCCACCTTAGCTTCACCGCCAGCCTCAGCAACCATAGACTTGATCTTGGCCTCAAACAACACAGCTTGCTTGTAGCTGATGAGCTTCGGGTCGATACCGATCTTGACAAGCTTCTTGCCAAGTCCGAGAGACTGTTCGATGGCATCGTTGATGACCCACTCCTGCCAAGTTGGCTCACCCTTAGCGCCCTGCTTCAGCAAGACCCAGTTGAAGTCCAACTCCTGGCCAGCCTGGTTGAAGTATCTCCCATCAGTACTCAAAGCACTCTTGCCCTCTGGGACCTCGTTGAAGTTGAGCAGGTCTCTGGTGACGATAGCGATACCGGCGGAACCTGTGAAACCAGAGATGAAGGCCCTTCTCTGATCAGCAGAGGAGACGTACTCGGAGTTGTGTTCATCCTCAGATGGAACAATGTAGGCGGCCAAGTCGTGCTCTTTCATCTTGCTTCTCAAGGACTCCAATCTCTTGGTGGTGTTGACATTCTTGGTGGTGCACAAGCTGTCACTTGAGTACAAGGAGCTTTGAGATAAGGATCTTCTTGGGGAACCAGAACCGTTACCGCCCTGAGAGGAGCGTTTGCGTTGAAACTGTTGCATGAAGAGTGACTTGCGTCTGTTCTGGCGGGACAACAGACCTGGAGAGCAGGTACAGTTTGAGCATGGTCTGCTTCCTCTGTTGATGCTGGCGGCTCCGCCATGGGCGGCTGTTGGGTTGGCGGCTGGGGCGCCAGAGAGCGGGCCGTGCGCAGAGGCGAGTGAGAACATGGACGGCTTCGGTGCGATCTGCTGTGACATCTTGACTCGTGTGATACAGCGCAGTAGCATTCGTCGAAGGCGGAGTGAGCTGTTTCCCAAAAGTCAAAAAAGGCGTCGGTTTTCGTTTTTGGCTGCTGCCAAATGCCAGTCACGTGCGCGGCGCATCCGTTTGAGTGATTTCCATATCGGGAATGGTCACGCAACCCTGCAGTTCTGGTAGCTCTTTGCCGTGCTTACTTGAGGCGCCTTTGGCTCCATCCACTGGTCTTTTTGCTCGGGAGAGAGCGATCCCAGGCAACTGGGCGATCCGTATGAATAAGCTACAAGCATCACCCAGTCCAGTTCAACCAACGTCTTTAAAAGTTCCGAGTCGTGGCCCCTTCCTTATTTTAATTCCTTTTCCCGCGAAGTCGTTTGATACCGGGGATTTCGCGGGATGTCAAGGACGTGCACGAATGGGGAGTTCTCGGGATCGACATTCAAAATTCGAGACAGGGGGGGGGGGGTGTCCAGGCAATCTATTCCATCACCAGATCCCGCTACGTTCACAAGCACCACGCCGTCGTCCATTGCAATGTCGTTCCTCGGTGTGTACCAGGCTCTCTACGCCTACGTGCCGCAGGCAGAGGGGGAGCTCGCCATTGAAGAGGGTGACATTCTCTACCTTCTCGAAAAGTCAGAAGTTGACGATTGGTGGACCGTGAAGAAGCGAGTCGTTGGTTCCGACGCTGAAGAGCCTCAGGGTTTGGTTCCATCCACCTACATTGAGCCTGCTTCTACCATTGGTTCTGCCACCGCTCTCTATGACTACGACCGCCAGACGGACGAAGAGGTGTCTTTCAAAGAAGGTGACGTATTTGAAGTCTTTGACGATAAGGACCCGGACTGGATCTTAGTCTCCAAGAACGGTGCAGAGTTCGGTTTCGTCCCATCCAATTACATTGAGATGAGATCCGGTGCTTCTGCTGCCCCGGTTCAGCCACCGGCTTCATTTGCTCCACCGCCAGCACACCCATCATTGGCTGCCTCCACGACCCAGGCCACTGCCGAGCCACCATCCAGCTACTCCGCCCCACCACAGAGAGAAACTCGCTATTCTCCAGAGCCACAAGAAGAGGAAGAAGAGGCACCACCACTCCCATCCAAGCCAAGACCCGACTCTGCTGATTACTCCCGCAGAGAGTCCGCATCTTCCTCCCGTCTTTACGATGATGACGAAGACGACTACGAAGCTCCACCTCCAAAACCATCCAGACCATCTGAGACCAACTCTCGTTCCGATTCTTATTCTCGCCGCCCTTCGCGTGCCGAAGAAGAGGATGACAAGTTGTACACCTGGTCTGTCAGTGAAGTTGACGGGAGAAAGAAGAAGAAGGCCATGTTCGCCATTGGAAGCGGTAACATCTACTTCTCCTCCGACGCTGCTGCATCCACACCACGTCAATGGAAGGCCAAGGACTTGCTTTCGTTCAGCAGTGAGAAGAAGCACGTCTTCCTTGAGTTCAAGAACCCATTGTATTCGCTGGAGATCCACACTGGTACCAAAGATGTCGCCGCCGAGATTTTGACCGTTTTGGGTGAGTTGAAGGGCTCTGTCTCCTCTACCGAACTCAAAGAGGTTCAGGCCGCTTCCTCATCCAAGGGCTCTGGTAAGAAGCAAGGTAAGATCCTCTATGCCTTCGAAGCTGAGGGTAGTGACGAGTTGACTGTGAAGGATGGTGAAACGGTTACCATCATCAACGACACAAAGTCTAAGGACTGGTGGCTTGTTCAGAACAAGTCAGGCAGATCTGGTGTCGTTCCAGCGCAGTTTGTCGAGCCAATTGCCGAATCCACATCATCCTGGTCCAAGTTCAAGCTCTCGAGATCCAAGTCCAAGGATAACTTGAAGGAGTCACCAAAGAAGACAGACTCCAAGGGTCTTGCACTTCCAAAGACATCTCGTGTCAGAACCTGGGAGGACAGAACAGGAACCTTCAAGGTTGATGCTGAGTTCCTCGGTGTTGTTGACGGTAAGGTCCACTTGCACAAGACCAACGGTGTCAAGATTGGTGTTGCCGCTCAGAAGTTGTCGCTCACCGATTTGGAGTACGTCGAGAGAGTCACCGGTATGTCCCTTGAGGCATTCAAGGTGAAGTCTGCTAAGGGTAAGTCCAAGTCTACGTCCTCTTCCAACGCTGCTGCCTCCTCTTCCTCCGCTAGAGACAGAGAGGAGAGGGAGAGACAAGAGAGAAAAGAGCGCGAGCGCAAGAGAAGAGAAAGGGAAGAGAGAGAAAGAGAGATGGATGCTTTGGAGAGAAGCAGGGCCGAGGAGAGAAGAGAGCGTGAGCGTGAAGCACTTGAACGTGAACGTGAGAGAAAAGAGCGTGAATTGGAGAGAAGAGAACGTGAGATGGACAGAGAGGAGAGAGAGCGTCTTCAGTACGAACTTGCCGAGGCCAAACGCAAGCTCAAGGAGCTCGACGACATCAAGCGCAAGCTTGCTGAGATTCCACCTGCCAAGCCAGCGAGACCAGCTGCTGAGCCAGAGTCCACACGCAGAGTCACCTCTAGCGGCTCGAAGAGAGAAGAGTACGATTGGTTTGAGTTCTTCTTGGAAGCCGGTGTCGATGTCAACCAGTGTCAGAGATACAGCAACAACTTCTCCAACGAGCAGATCGACCCATCTATCCTTGAGTCTATCGATGCTGCAGTCCTCAGAACTTTGGGTCTCCGTGAAGGTGATATCATCAGAGTCACCAAGTACATTGACCAGAAGTTCGACCGCAAGCCGGCCCAGTCTGCTGCTAACACCAACGGCTCTCTGTTCTCTGAACAGGGTGGTGCTCTCAAGGTGAACCGCACCGGCTCCTCCAACCAGGTCACCGGCTCCTTGCCATCTCCAACCAAGGCTGCTACACAGCCTGCCTCCGCCGATGATGACGCTTGGACCGTCAAGCCAGCTGCTAATGCTGAGGCCTCTGCTCCTAAGGCTGGTGGTCTCCAGACCCAGCAGTTCACCGGCTCCATGCAGGATCTTGTCAACTTGAAGCCACTGGAGCCAACCAAGACATCTGGTTCTATCAGATCTCAGACCTACACTCCAACTCCATCCAAGCCAATGGAGCTGACCGCTCAGCCAACTGGTGTCGCTTTGGATCCATTCAAGACCGGTGGTGGTAACCTTCTGCCTATGGCCACTGGTGCTGGCTTCATGTACTTGCCAATCCAGCAGACAGGTATCCTTGCCACGGGCATGATGCCATTGCAGAAGACTGGTGGTTTGGTTCCACTTCAGAAAACAGGCGGTCTCGTCGGTATCCCAACTGGTGGCCTTGTTCCATTGCAAAAGACTGGCGGCATTCAGCCAATGCCACTGCAGAGAACTGGTGGTATCCAGCCAATGCCATTGCAAAGAACTGGTGGTTTGCCAGCTACTATGACCGGTGGGTTGCCAGCTGCCTTGACGGGCGGCTTGCCACAGACCTCCTTTGGTATGCCTGCCACTTCCTTTGGCGCTGCTATGCCAACGACCTCTTTCGGTGCTACCATGCCAACTACATCCTTTGGTCAGCCAATGATGGCTCAGCGTACTGGTGGTTTGAACCCAATGGCCACTGGTTTCACCGGTGGTCTTCCACAGACCTCGTTTGGTGCCATGCCAACTGGTGGCTTCCCACAGACGTCCTTCGGTGCCAACCCAATGATGGGCCAGACAACAGGGTTCCAAGGCCAGCCACAGACGTCCTTCGGCGCTGCCTTCCCACAGACATCGTTCGGTGCCGCCCCAACTGGAGGTCTCCCAATGATGAACCAGATGACGGGCTTCCAGGCCCAGCCACAGCAGCCATTCCAGACAGGCATGCAGTCCTTGTCTAGTCCTCCAACATTTAACACTGGCGCTCCAGCATTCAACCAGCAGATGAACGGTCTCACCAACGCCTTCCAGAACACTACCATCTCGCAGCCACAGCAGCCTTTCCAGACTGGATTCCAACAGCAACAGCCATTCACCACGGGCTTCCAGCAACAGCAACAGATGCCAACATTTGGCCAGCAGATGCCACAAGCCACGTTCGGTCAACAGATGCCACAGGCCACCTTTGGCCAGATGCAGCCACTGGAGGCCCAGCCAACTGGGTTCGGCTTCGGTAACACTCCAAGCAACGGTAAGGCCGACTTGAGCAAGGCTACTGCTGACAATCCGTTCGGGTTCTAAGCACGTTTGTAAGTAATGTATGATAGAGAAAGATTGTTATCTAGTAGAGTAGGGGGTTGACGCTGGTGTCTGTAAAGGCCACCGATCTGATAGGTCAGGGTGCGTGGTGGTGATGAGCCGTGGACGAGCAGGTAGCGCGGTTAGCTTCAAACGGGTTTAGGACATATCACATAAATACTGAGTGCTGTTTGGTGCCCCTCAGACGCCTGGTCCCCAGCTCAACGTCCTTCAGACCGCCCTCTCGAGCGCTTTCCCAGTGGCGCTGCCGCCGGTGATGGAGTGCGCCGACCGGGCGCGCTGAATTTTGTCACCAACCAAAAGTTGACACTTCCCTTGAGATTTTGACAGGGCTCCAGGCTGATTTCCAGTGATCTAACGCGGGATCGCACCAGCTGTTCAGGTAAACCACAAGCACGCACACTCCTCATCTCGGATCTCTTTTCTCCCAAGCTTTTGCCGCCTGTTTTCGCTAGCCGCCAACACGACCCACACAACTCCCTCGCCGTCTCCCATCTCGGACCCCATCAAACGAGCTCAGGGCACACAACAATGAGCTTCACGGCCGTCAGGACCTCAACGGAGTCCTCAATGGCGGTTGGGACAGCCGCCCCACCGACGCTTTCACAGCTACACAACATCAGACCGTGCGCCCACTTGACCCAGGTGCTCAACTCCAACGCCAGGGACACGGTGCTGCGGAACTACACTCTGGCGGTACGTGTCGCACACTTCACATCGACCCCTTCACACAGCCTGCCGACGCTCAAGGCCACCAAAGGTTCTTCCAAGGGCCAGAAACTGGACAAACAGCGGATGATGCGGCTCAAGAGTCGTGCGCTCCGGTGTAAGGACTGCCACGAGGGGCTAGACTCCACTTTTATGTGTTTGCAGTGTCCTCACGTCGGTTGCTGGCACAAGGGCCACTTTATCAGCCATGCAAAGCTCCAGGGACACATCTTTGGCATCGACGGCCAGACTGGACTGCTGTTCTGCTTCAAGTGCGGTGATTACACCAACGACGGGCTGCTCGAGGTTGCTCGCTCCAAAGTGATGAACAGGGACGAGGTCAAGGAGGAGATGGCCGACGACGCAGAGCTGATTGCTAAGTACTCCACTACGACGAACTACAAGCCAACCACTGGTCTGCGAGGCTTTGTCAACATGGGCTCTACTTGTTTTATGAGCAGTGTCCTCCAGACGTTCATCCACAACCCGGTGATCAGAGAGTACTTCATGACCGAGGGCCACATGGACTGTGACAAGCGGAAGGACGAGTGTATCACATGCTGTGTTGACGACATCTTCACTGAATTCTACACCTCGAACAAAACATCTGGCTTTGGCCCAGTGTCTCTGCTCAGTGCCGCCTGGAAGACAAACAAGTCGCTTGCTGGATACTCAGAGCAAGACGCTCATGAGTTTTGGCAATTCATGGTCAATCAGCTCCATATGGGTCTCACTCATACTGTCTCCACTCCACAGGGCCATCCATCCTGTTCTTGTGTCCTCCACAAAACCTTCTCCAGTGACTTGCAGAGTTCCATCACTTGCACAGAGTGTGGCAACGTCACGAACACCGTGGACCCAATCATTGACATCTCTCTGGAGATCACACAGAGTGATGACCTCATGTCCTGTTTCAGGAACTTCACCAAGCTTGAGAAGTTGGATATCAAGTACAACTGTGCCTCCTGTGGTGACAGAACTCAGGCCACCAAAAGACTCTCTATCAAAAAATTCCCACAGACACTCGCCATCCAGCTCAAGAGGTTTGAGCACAACTCCCAGTCTGTCAAGCTGGAGAAGTTCATCAACTTCCCGCTTTTCATCAACCTGTCTGAGTTCTCCACAGAGTATACACAGAACAGACAGGTTGACCCAGCCCTCAACTATGAACTCTTTGCTATCGTGTGTCACATCGGTTCAGTCAACACGGGTCACTACGTTGTTGTGGTGAAGAACCACCAGGGCCAGTGGTTCAAGTTTGACGATTCGGTGGTGACATTGTTGCCCGTGGAGCAAGTGCTCCAACTCAAGGCATACTTGCTCTTTTACATCGTGCACAAGTTCTGAAGGAAACGCCTCACTAATCTACATTCAACATTTTGCATCCTACAACGAACAATCCATACACATATGTAGCACAAAGACAAGCGTAGTATAAAAGTAGATCTAATTAAGAATTTGGGTGAGACCAGCTCAGTTGAAGTAGGCAGAGATACCAGCAGCTAATCTCGTGGCAGCCTCCACAATCTCATCGAGGTTCTCAGCAGTGGCACATGTCAATCTGAGGAACTGGGCAGACTTGGCAAACTCCTCGCTGAAGGCCATGTTCTTACCCAACACAACGACGACACCGGCCTCGATACACTTGTAGTTCAGCTTCTCCAGCTCGTCTCTGTGGTCATCGCTCTCTGGGAAGTTGAGCTCCACGGTGATGAACATACCAGCCTCTGGCTCCCTCACGAAGAAGTATCCCTTCTTGTAGGCATCCGACTCGAACAGGGTCTTGAGGAAAACGTTCTTTCTGTCAGTGTACACCTTCGAGACCTGGATACACCAAGCGATCCACCCTTCCACACCACCGAAATGGTCAATGACAGTGAGCAGCGAGGCCTGGGAGATACCAGAAGCGGCTCTGGTGGAGGCATTGGTGTGCTTGATGATGTGCTTGATGAAACCGGAGTAACCGACAATGAATCCAACTCTCGTACCTGGGGCACAAACCTTGGAGAAAGTCTCCAGTCTCAAGACACGCCCGTCGGTGTCCATGCTGAGGAAGGAGTTTGGCAACTTCTCCTTGACGAACTTCTCTGGGCTGAATGGCTCGTTGTATGGGTTCTCCACGCCGTCGGTGTACTTACCGAGCTGGATGTATCCGTATGGGTCGTCCTCGAGGATGATGATGTCGTGCTTCTGACATGTAGCGTACACCTGTTTTCTCTTGGAGTCGATCAGTGTCAGACCAGTTGGGTTCTGGCCAGTTGGGATCGTGTAGAGCGCCTTTGGCTTTGGCTTGTCCTTGTATGGACCAGTGGACCAGTTGTCCAACATCTCGTCGAGGGCATCCGCGTCGAGACCACCGTCGTCAAAGTTCATCTTGACTGGGACAACCTCGGCACCCCAAGCGGAGACGTTGTTGATCACTGGGACGAAGGTGTATGCCTCCATCAACACAACGTCACCTGGGTTCAAGAGCAAGTTCGTCACCTTGTGGAGCGAGTCACCGGAACCGTTGGTCATTGTCAGGTCCCAGTCCGCGTACTGTGGAGTGTTGCCACAGTAGGTGATGAGACCCTTGCAGAAGTCTCTGATGTGGGAGAAACCTTCACTTGGACCATAGTTGAGCGCTCTCTTCAAATCGAGCTTACTCTTTGGATCTGCTTCGACGCTGTGGAAGCTGTTCAGGGCCGGCTCTGCAGTGGAGTACGGCTCCTCGATGATCTTGTAAGAGATCTCAGTGATAGGGTAGAAGCCATAGTGTGGGCGACCACCTCCAAGAGAGATTGGGGCCGGGTGCTGCTTGACTTCGTCTGGGATTGGTAAGCCGTGGAAGGCGACGGTCTTACGGTCTTTGGCGGTGTTGGACAGGTGCTTGAGGATCTTCTCGGACATGACTGGGTGTGTGTCTGGGATGGCGTGTCCAAAGTTGCAGGTCGAAACAGGGGATCTCGTCGCCTTTTAAGTGCGGCAGCGAAATTTGATTCCTGAACAAGATAAGGAAGCACGTCCGCCCCCGGCGATATGTCCCAATGCGGAAGGAACGCGGTGCCTTAGGCGGCGCTACACACCAGAACACCTAAAAACTGTTCGCTCTGGAGGGTTCAATTGCCGTGGATGAGTGACAGTCAGAATGTGTTTCTAGTGCGGAGGTTGGAGTGAGTCAGTGATCTCGGGCTTGTCGCTGCTGTTTTTGTGTCGCTTTTCTGATCCCGTCTCCACAGCTATGAGTAATCACCTCTCCCCGAATCCCCGCGATGTGACTCTTTGCGAGAGAAAGACCCTTTTCATCAGCCATCTACATCCCAGTTAAGAGTCATCAAGAAAATCGTAGTTCATATCCGTATGCAAAAGTATGTACAAGCCCAGCTCCTTCTTTTCCCACACCTTCCTCTGTCTCTTCCCATCTCATACCACCACGTTGATGCCCATGCTCTTGGCTGTGGCGATAATGGACTTGACAATACCCTCCATAGCCAAGTTCTTGTGACGGTCGTCGGTCTTCTTGATCTCAGCGATGGCATACACGTGCTTGAGCGAGATCTCACCGGCGAATGGTTTACCAGGGCCAACCTCGGCGGCGCCCTTCTCGATGCCGGCGGCTTTGAGGAGGAGGTACCCCGTTGGAGGCGACTTGAGCTCAAAGGAGAAGGATCTGTCTGGCTTCACGATGAGTGACACTGGGATCGGCACACCGGGGTTGTATGAGGCTGTGCGTGCGTTGAACTCTTTGCAGAAGTCGATGGCCTTGACACCCTTGGAACCGAGCGCTGGACCCACCGGTGGCGTTGGAGCCGCCTGGCCGGCGCCGACGATCAGCTTGACGAAGATGTTTTTCAGTGATCCTCCCTTGGCGGACATTCTGTGGTTGTTCCGGTCTGGGTGGGCCAGTGCGATCTTCGATGCCGGTGCCCGTCCGCTGTTGTGAAAAAATTCGACGGTGGCCCGCGATTCGTGAAGTAGTGCGCGTACCGATGGTTATGTGGCGCTGGCGCTTTGAGAAAGGAGAAGAGCAGAAGCTAGGAACTCCGTCGCCTCCTCGCTGTCTTGAAGCTCTGCTGCCCACTGCCCCTCGCCATGTTCAAGAAACGCACTGTCAAGGGAAACACAAGGGCGAAGCCCATCCGTCGAGGCTCGGAGAGCTCGTCCTCTGACAGCGACACAGACTCCGAGTCCAACGTTGTCATCAAGAAGCAAAAGACAGACCACATAACAACGCCCACAGTTACACCCGCTACAGAAACGAAACTCACAAAGAACGATGCCATCACACGAGTTGACACTTTAGCCCAAGAGATCATTGATAAAGAGAGACAGGAGAAGGAGTCCAAGCAAAACACAGAAGAAGAAGCGCCATCCGCCACTGGAGACGGACTCTACAAAGGTCAGAAGGGATACGCAGAGTTCATCAAACCCAGCTCCAAAATGGACAAGATCGGCCCAAAGAAGCAGAGCTCAAACATCAAGAGTACCACGGTCTTTGATTTCCAGAGAGACATCTGTAAGGACTACAAACAGACCGGGTTTTGTGGGTATGGAGACAGTTGTAAGTTCTTGCACGCTCGTGATGACTTCAAAGCTGGTTGGAAGTTGAACAGAGACTGGGATCTGAATGCTAAGGATAAAGAGAGGTTGGAGAAGGATCTTGAGAGTATACCGTTCAAGTGTGTGATCTGCAAAGAGGACTACAAGTCACCGGTGAAGACCAACTGTGGACACTACTTCTGTGAGAAGTGCTTTTTACAGAGGCTCAAGAAGAGCAGGACTTGCTTCATCTGTTCCAAGGATACGAATGGTGTTGCCCTACCTGCGAAGAACCTTAAACAGTTGTTACGAAATGAATGAATCCACGTTATACAGTCTGCTTCGTGCTCCGCACTTTTGCGAACATGTCATCCTTGTAGAGCGTCGCAAGCTCACCAGTAACCTCTTTCTGGATGTCATGCTTCTGCAGTACACCCATCAACTCCTTGTATCCCTCCAAAAATGTCAGTCTTTTCACAAACTCTTGTTCTTTGTCATTATCATCATCATCTGACCGTGCCTTCTTGGTACGATCAACCCATACACCGTTGTACTTGTTATACTTGAGGGCAAAGTTATCCAGCACCAGTGTCCATGTCCTGAGCTCCTTGTCGTACATGTATGCCTCGTTGTTATCCAACAGCACCAAAATCCTTTCACCATGGAGCTCAACGTCCAAAACCTTGGATCCGAGTTTGACGCTCTTCCCCACAACAACTTCTTCATAGTTGACAATCGGTGCCAGTGACACCTTCTTGTGTACCTTTCTCTTCTTCATCACGTCGTAGCAGTGGATCATGTAATCATCTGTGACAACCATCAGAACATCGCCCTGTGAGGTCATCATCGCCACGTTCCCGCCAAGCTCCAGTCTCGGTATTAGCATCCGTCCACTAGGAGAGTACGTCAACACCGACCCAGTCGTCGTAGCCAATGCCCAGAACTTGTTGTACTGACCCGTGATGCAGCAGATCCGATCAGCGATGAACTCCTCAAACTGCTTCTCACCACCATGGTAAGATACGACAACTGTCGGTTCATCCTCCTCCGAATCATCATAGTTCAACACTTGTAGCACAGCATTACGTTTCTCCTCAGGATCACTCAGATGTTTGTACACCACGCTGTTATCGTCAAACCCGGGCTGGAGCTTGATGATCGAGTGCTGGAGTTTCGTTCTGCGTCTCTTGAAGATGACTTCCTCCTCTGAGCTCTGTGCCTCGTAATCATCAATCTCATCACCGAGCTCTTCGTCTTGATCATCGTCATCCTCGCCGTCTCCACCGGTGCGTTTGATGAAGTATGGATTCACAGAGGTCTGGATACCAAACTTCGGAAGGTCGTATGGTGTTTTGGACAAGAGCTTCTTCAGTGATTTGGTCTCAGATGATTTCTGCTTCGGTACTACCACTTTCGCCTCTTTGAACTTGGATGTAGTAGCGTGTGACGTGGTGGAGATGAGCGTTGGTGCCACTCTTTTCTTACCGTTGGTGATGGTGACTTTGTTGAGTTTGGTTGATGATTGCTTTGTGGCCGGTTGTGACGTTACTAGCTGTGATGGTGCAGGCGGTGTTGACTTTGGTGAGCTGCCAAATTGTGGGATGGCTGCTGGTTTTGGCGATGGTTGCGGTGTGGTCTTCTCCAACGCTGGCTTCTCCAGACTCATGAGTCTGTCCATGTGCTTGTCGCTCAGTGTCTTGGTGAACTCTGCCGCCTTGTCTTCGAGAATAAGCTGTTGCGTACTCTCTGGGAACACCGTGCTGTCCTTGTCCACACCGTACTTGTGCAAAAGTTCACTGTTCTTCTCAGATGACACCACTTGTCCCAGCTCACCTGCTTCAAAGTTGATCACTGAAATATCACCGTCGAGGGAGCTCACAAACAGTGTCAAGCCATCCGGAGACCAGCACAGATCTGTCACGGTCTTCATCGAAATGTCTTCAAACACGGCAACCGGTCTTGGATACGTGTTGTTCCAAATGGCGAGGTTCTTGTCCTGACCAGCAGTAGCCACCACCGATGAGATCTTCTTCTCCTTCTTGTTCGTGGCTGATGAAACTTCGTAGAGCACTGGTGAGAATGTGGCGACTTCACAGGGTGAGTCATGGCCGATCAAACTGATATCCGAGTCCCAGTTACCTCTTGTGATGACAGCCACCGATGTCACTGGCCCGTTCGTGGCATTGGGCACAGCAATGTACTGTCCGTCCGGAGACCACGATAGTCGTCTGTAGTACGTCGTGAGCGGCGACTTCTTGAATGGCTTGAGCACAGTACGCTCGATGGAAAAGGAGAGTTCCGAACCCTTGTGATATCTGAAGATTCTGACCGATCTGTCGTCCGAACTCGTGGCAAAGTACTTGTTTGCCGGGTCAAACACGACACCTTTCACATGCGACTGGTGGACGTCGAATCTCTTGATCTTCTCGAACGTGTTACCGTTCCAGATGATGATGGATCTGTCAAGACCCACAGTGACAAGGATGCTCGAGTCAGGTGCCCATGCGATGTCCTGGATATCATTGTCATGGGCAACAACACGCTTCGTGACTGTCCAATGCTCGAGGTTCTGCTCTCCAAACACGGGCCGCTGCTCTTCGTCTCTCTCCCAGATCAGCAACACCTTGTCGTCAGAACCCGATGCCAGGAAGCGCCCATCGGGGGAGAACTTCACCACGGTGACGGCACCGGTGTGGCGCGCCATCGAACACAGTGGCCGACAAACCATGGGATCTCGCGGCTCGCCCTCCTTCTTGAATCGCAGGATATCCGCCACAGACCAGATTCGAACGTTCCCATCCAGTCCTCCTGAGGCGAGACGGGTGCCATCCGGGCTCACTGAGAGCGAGTACACCTCGTACTTACGCTTCTCCTCTGTTGGTGCGGGGTTAGTAGGAGCTCGGAATTGGACGGTTGCAAAGAGACGTACCTGTGTGGTTGAGCCACGGGAGCTTGAGGATGTGCATCGCTGTGTGTCTGGGGTCCGTTCGCTGTCGTTGAAGCCGATGGAGAAGGTGGTGGCCCTGCTTTGATGTTGTTTGGTTGGCGCGTCGTCTTGTGGCCAAAGTCTGTGAAGTTTCGCGAAGAGGTTTTCTTGGTGGAAATCGTGTACAGGTGCACTTCCGGACAACGGTGGTTTCAGGAAGGGTCCACAAATCTGAGGAACAAAACGGGCGGCTAGCGTATATGCGGTGTCATTAGAGAGGTACTACCGTCCTCTGTATGTGTGACAAGCCTGAGTATCATACGCACCATATTGTATGAGAACAGCGCCCACAAAGACGCGGCATGTTTGGCTCAGTTCCCAACATTGAACCACTTACTTGGACTTATTCTGTTCCTCTAATGATATCGGACAGTGTGGAATATGATTCACCGGATGTCAAACCATAATTCTACCCCCTTAAACCGCGCTCAGACACCCCGCCATCATCGACTAAAGCGACATTTCCCCAGACGCGTTCCCATCTGCGTCAGCTTCAGCTTCGGTACTTTTCTCAGATCCGGTTTTCCGCTCCAGGAAGCAGAAGCAGGAAGCAGTGACTCAAATTGTGAGTCATTTGTCTACTGATCACGTGAAAGTCACGTGAGAGTGCCAGTTCATGAAGCTCTGTCCTCTTTGAGGCCATCTACTACTGAATCAGGAGGAATTAGGTTTCGATCATTTAGGCGCATTCTGTAATCGATATTTGAATTTTCTATTTTGTATGCACATCCCCTGCTTTCGAGCTCTTTCGCATGGAAGCAAAATCGCCGACATTTGTCCGGACATTTGTTTTGCTTATGTAAATGTCCCGTTAGGGGACACATTTTTTGCTTTCTGCTCCCTGCTTTCTGGAGCGGAAAACCGGATCTCATCGATGGCACCCTCAGCCTAGAGCACGTGACTTTGGCAGAACCACCGCCTAGCGCACATCTTTTTTAGGCCGGGCGTCATCGCAGTTACTACAGGGCACAAAGAGACAATTGTCTGGGTACAGGAAAGCTGTCGTTACAAAACCCTTAAAGACTAAATTAGAGCAAGTAGAGGGCCAGGTATCCGAGGCCGATCATGGAGAGCTGGGCAGCGCCGTTGGACTGGGAAGTGGCGATATCAGTGGACTGAACGAACCCAGAAGAGGAGGAACTGTCCTCGGTGGATTTAGATGCAGATGCAGAGGTAGAGGCAGAGTCTGTCTCAGTGGAGGCGGACGATGACTTTGTGGTGCTTGAGCTTTTGGTGGTGGTTGGCTCTGCGGTAGAGGAGGCAGAGGAGGCAGAGGCAGAGCTCTCATCGGTGGATGCAGAAGATGAGGTCTTGGTGGAAGATGCGGACGAGGTCTTTGTGGACTTCGAGGAGGACTTGGAAGAAGATTCAGAAGAAGACTCAGAGGAAGACTCAGAAGACGAGGAGGCACAGCTGTCGTTGTCGTCGAGACCGGAGTTGTCGGAGGAGCACAAGATTGTGCTGTCGTCCACAATCATGACAGTGTCCTGGGTGAAGACGGAAGAGCTGTTGTAGACGTAGGCGTTGGAACCCTTCTGGTAAACACCAGCTGGGACGTCAGCGCACTCGATGTAAGCGTCCTTGATCGTGACGTAGAAGTAGCCATCATTGGTGATATCTTCAGCGTCCCAATCAATGGCACCACCGGCCCACTCCTTCGTACCCTCACCAGCGGTATCCAAGACTGGCCACAGAGAGAACTGGACACGAGCAGGAGTCTGTGGGTAAGAGTAAGTACCAGAAGTGGAGTTGTAAGTGTCGGACTTCTTCAAAGTTCTCTGGGCCACGCCGTCGATGTACCAGGTGGTCTGGTCCTCTTGCCAGTCAACCTCGTAGAGGTGGTAGTTCTCAAAGGTATCGGTGGTGTTGAGGTAAACCACGTTGTTCCAGTCAAGCACACCCTGGTAGTAGTAGTTACTCTCAGTCACTTCCAACTCGTAACCGACCCACTCCCAGTCAATCTCGTCCATGGAGTCGGAGTAGGAGATGAACCCGGTGACAACACCATTGCCTCTTGATGTCTTCATAGTAGCACCGTATCTACCGTAGAGCATGTATCTCGAAGAGGAGAGCACAGTACCGGAACTGTCTTTCGGCATGGTAATCAGCAGGGCATCACCAGCATCGTCATTCAACGCGTAACCGGTGTACACCCAGTCAGTGTCATCTGGGTTACCCAAGTACTGATCGATGTTTGGGAAGGCCTGTGTACCGAAGGTGGTGTTCACGTCCTTGCACACTGGCATTGGCATACAAGCATCGATGCTGAAGGAGTAGTGTGGGTTACAACCACCAAGACAGTGGGCACCAGTGCCACACTCACCGTACTGGTTGCAGCATGGCTCCGACTCTGGGCACTGGGACGAAGAGGAGCAAGAGGTTGCAGCGAGGACAGCAGCCACCTGTGACAGCAAAATGATTGACAAACGAGCGACCATGGTTGTGTGGCGAGAGGCAAGACACGGAAAGCCAGATCACTGGAGAAGGGAAAACTTTGGCGTAGAGCCCATTATTTATAAGGAGCTGTAAGAACCTGTCCAGCTCTCGGCCTAACATCTTGAGTGTACGCGTAACCGAGGAAACAGAGACCAGAAACGATGAAAATTCTTCCAGATGCGGAAATTGTTCAGGAGCAGCCCCATGCACGCTGGCGCGTAGTTTTAGAGTGTGGTGTTTAGCGTTTGTGAGGCTTGGGAAGTTATCGTGTCAGATCCGGGGCTTTGGTGTTTTAAGAACGTCTCTGGCACGGTGTGTGTTTGTGTTTGAGCAGTGTAGGACACCAATTGACGTCTCCATGAACCGTGCTAACCCTTCAGGAACCTCTGCTCGGCGAAGAGCTGAGCTAACCGGCCATGTGCGCGCATAAAGCATGCGGCAGGAGAAACATCACCTTGACCATGCGAAGTTTGTGTACGGGATCTGATTGGTGACCTGTGGGCTGTGAGCAGTGGGCAGTGGACAGTGGTCGTGTGGCTCCTCTCTCCGGGCCAAGATATGCACACCATTCCGTAGACGTTGGAACATTCCGAGCCTCCTTTTCCTGACTCCGCCAACTGTACGGATGCAAGCCGAGAACGCCCTAAAAAGCACGGTGTCGAGCTACCGTTCGTATACAGTTTGATCATACATGTCTTCCATGCTGTGTGAACAATGGTCAGACCCATGTCTGAGCGCAAGGCTCTGTTTGAGGAAGAGATCCCATGTGGAGCCTCGCCCTTTCAGACAGAAGAGAACCCCAAGCTGCGTACAACCGTCTTTGTTAAAATAATACGGGTAGCTCTATATTAGAGACTTATAGAAAACGGCGATTTTCAGGGCCTGCCGCACAAAAAATTCACTTTTTCCTGAAAATCGTCGATTTTTCCTCGCAGCCAGCCCGCAGCTGAGTAGCACTGTTTATGCACGGTGGACGAGGTTTGTTTACATGACTCACGACTTGCGTCTTGAATTTTCAAGAGCCATTTGTTTACTTTTCGCACTATAAACTGCGGTAGGGGCAGCATTTTCGCGGAGCAAGAAAAAGGTCGTTACCGCGGTTACATCACTCGCATCTCGTGACCATACAGTACTCGACAATGATTCGGGACTGCATGGGAAAGAGCTAGGGGAGTCCCGATGTTGATTTGAGGGGCCGTGCTGACATTTACGCGGGCGGTCTGAAATTTACGCGGGGGTATGGACAAAAAATAAATCGCCTCTTTTCAGCTCCCAAATGGCCCCTAAGGGATCCAGAAGGGAAAGACAACGTAGTTCCCGCTGAAAGTGGCTCGGGAATCCACATTTTTGAGATTTTTTTTGTATCGAGGTCAGACCACCCCATCCTGCCCACAAAACTACGCCAGAACAGTGCTAATATACGTACATCATATCGGGATTTTGAGCTTAAAACTGGATCCCGATGTTGAAATCCCGATATCCCTTACAAAATCCACTTTTGGGAATAAAAAATCCCGAAATAACTAAAATCCCGACTTTTTCGTCCCGAATCATTGTCGAG
>JAJMKQ010000322.1:0-35981 GCA_030569395.1 Petasospora rhodanensis
TTTTTTTTTGTTAGTATGATCTTGTCATTTTGATGTTGAACTTATACATCTAAATGACGGTTTGAGAGTCTAAAATTCGTCAGGAAGATCAATGAGATATTGATGATGTAGAATCTCCGAAAAAAACGATGGATTTACTCTTAATCTTGATATAAAAAGAGACTTCTTCTATATATATGTGGTAAGGGCACACCTTACGTGAAATTTCACCAGTCCTAAAAAACTGGAGAGCTCTTCCCTGTCAGAATTTGACACAACCGCTATGAAGTCTCTGTAGAGATGGAGTTCGATAATACAAGCGATGGCAATCCTTCTGGTGGCACGGGTATCTCCTTAGGCCGATGCACCGTGTGACTACCTACGCACAGGACATACACAAGTGCAGACCCTGTGCCCTTTTTCCTAGGCGTTTATGGTACCTTCCCGCGCGGCACCCCGGAAGCCGCTGTCAGGCGATGTTTTCTTGCCCCCGAGAGGCCCTTGGGAAATACAGCTTCCTGTTGACCAGAACCGTCCCAAAGCCCTAGAATGGACGTAACAAAAGGGAATTTTAGGAGTCTTTGCCTTCAGGAACCCCAGACCCGTTGTATCTTTGCTACATCCTCTCGCAAGGCCGCTCTTGTGTAGGAAAGACACTTCCCTATCAGGACGTGCGGGAACCGAAATCCGTGCATCGCCTCGGTTTTTTTTTTTTGCTTCGCGAAAATTCAGCGCGCGGCACAACACGCGGCGCCATCGACTCCACGACGGGGCGGGTTGGCTGAAGCGACGTCTGTGTGAGATGGTGGACGGCACGTAGGTCACCCCTGGCCAATCATCGGCACTGAGAAGGGGCCGTTCCCCCAGATCACATCGATGGCGGAGCGTACCCCACACTTGAATTCTCCTCCCATCCGTCCTAGGGCACAGCGAAACCCAGCTTCTAGAAGCTCAACGGCGCTGCATATTCGAAGATTTTTCGCCTGCACTCGGCCCATCCAGGGTTCCTTGACACGGGTCCAGACGGGGCCCTGTGACTGGCCACACAGTGCTCCCAAAATCGCGATAAAGAACCGATAAAAACTCGCCTCCGCAGTGCGTTATCAGCAAAAAAATTATCTCTCCGTAGGCCGGGAAAAAAAGAAAAAAGATGGCTGCGTCAACCGGCAGCGCAACAGCTTACGATCATATATAAGGGACGCTGGCCCCCATAAACTGGTTCTGCACGCTTCTTCCATTGTCTCGCTGCATCAATCATGGCTTCTGTCATATCGAAAGACGAGAAGAACAACTACTCCGCCCAGGAGGCGTACACCGGCGAGTCCTCCACCGGTTTTGTCGATGACCTCGAAATCCAGGACCCAATCGTCAATGAGGATGGTTTGCACAGAGGCTTGAAATCCCGTCATATTCAGCTTATTGCCCTTGGTGGTTGTATCGGTACCGGTCTCTTTGTTGGTACTGGTGCCTCTCTTGCTCAGTGTGGTCCAGCTGGTCTGCTCACTGGTTACTTGATTTTGTCCACTGTCATCTACTTCGTCATGAACATGCTTGGTGAGATGGTTTGTTACTTGCCACAGAAGGGTGGTGCCGTCTCCGACTTGGCCAAGCGTTACGTTGGTCCTGACCTTGGTTTCGCCACTGGTTGGATTTACTACTACACTTTTGTCATCCTCATTTGTACAGAGATCACAGCTGCTGCCATTGTGATTGAATATTGGACCAAGAAGGTGCATATTGCTGTCTGGATCATCATTTTCCTTGTTGTCATCGTTTGTCTTAACTTCCTCGCTGTTCGTTTCTACGGTGAGTCTGAGTTTTGGTTCGCCTCCCTGAAGATTTTCTGTATTCTCGGTCTCATCATCGTCGGTATTGTTATCTTCTTCGGTGGTGGTCCAAACCAGACACACGTTCTCGGGTTCCACTACTGGAAGACACCAGGTGCCTTTGCTTACCACTTGCTTCCAGGTAACACCGGTCGTTTCACCGACTGTTGGACTGCCGTCATCAAGTCTGGTTTCGCCTTCATTGTCGGCCCTGAGCTTGTCGCCGTTGCCACTTCTGAGACACAGCGTCCAAGACGTAACATCTCTAAGGCCAGTAACAGATTCGTCTACAGAATCATGTTCTTCTACGTCGTTGGTGCCCTCGTTATTGGTGTTGTTGTTCCATACGACAACGAGAACTTGCTTTCCGGTACCGGTAACGCCACTGCTTCTCCATTCGTCATTGGCATGAAGAACGTCAACATCAAGGTCTTGGATCACATTGTCAACGCCTGTATCTTGTCCTCTGCTTGGTCCTCTGGTAACTCTTTCTTCTACGCCGGTTCTCGTTTCCTCAAGACCATGGCTGAGGATGGTGATGCCCCAAAGATCTTTGCCAAGTGTAACAAGTACGGTGTTCCATACGTTGCCTGCGCTTTGACTGCTGTCATCTCCCTCTTGTCCTTCTTGAACGTCTCCAACTCTGGTGCTGAGGTCTTCACTTGGTTCTCCAACTTGTGTACCATCTCTGGTTTCATTGGTTGGATCATTGTTGGTATTTCTTATTTGAGATGGAGAAAGGCTGTGATGTACAACAACTTGTGGGACCGTGTTCCATTTAAGACTCCATTCCAACCATATGGTGCCTACTACGCCATCTTCGTCATCACATTGATTTGCATCACCAACGGGTACGCAGTGTTCTTTGACTTTAACGGCCCTGACTTTGTTGCCGCCTACCTTACCTTGCCGGTGTTCTTCCTCCTCTACTTTGGATGGAAGCTTTGGAAGCGCCACTGGTCGTGGGGTTACCCAATCGAGGAGATTGACGTTATCACAGGCCTTGAGACTGCTGAGAAGATTGAGGCCGAGTTCGAGGCCAGATCTAAACCGGTCACTGGTATCTGGGGTAAGTTTATTGACTGGTTGTTGTGATCGTACTATGTATACCTTTTAATAATGTTTGATTTTGTATAAGACGTGAAAGTTGTAGAGGCTGACAGATCACTGAATCGGAGATGGGAGATGGGAGATGGGAGAGCGGGAGAGCCAAGCCCATGGATACACCCGGACACCTCAGAACTGTTGACTTCGGCATCTGACTCGGGATTATGCGGCGACTCGCGATCCAGGCGGTTTCGCGGATTTTGACGCCAGTCGCGGAAAGGCGGGCAAAGTTCCATCAACTTCGAAGCGTGAGCTCAGTCTACATCTCGGCGGCAAATTGCTCTTCAACGAATATCTCCCCGAAATCGCAATGTCAGACACAGAAACTGAAGAACTGCCGGTGGAGACAGTGATTGAGTACATCCGGAACGCCGTGGAGGAGGTTAAGGTGAGTTCTCATCAGATATTTGAAATCTGGCATCTCGGCCTCACGGAGGGCGTTGACTTTTGTTGAATAGCTACTAACTACCCCTCCAGGAAACAAAAGACTACCTCTCGTATGCAACACTCCTTGATGTCCACTTGGAGAACCCAACCCGCTTTTCTGACGATGAGAAGTGCCAGATTATGACGGCGCTTATCGAAGTGCTCGCAGAGAACATCGATATTGTCAAGGAGATTGGATGGGACCTTCCGAGTCTTTTCTTGGAATTCTTCGAGCTCGAGTATGAGTACGACGATGGATTATTACGGGGGACTGATGCAGTGAAGTTGATCATGAGATTGTTTGATTTGGTGGCGAAGCACGGCAACGCAAAGGAAGTGTTTGTTAAGAGCATTGAATTGTTGTCTGATTTGGACTATTCGGATAACGAGACCAAGAAGAGAGAGACCATTCTCGACTTGAGATTCTACGCATTATTGGAGTTGTTGTCGAGCTCCCTGAAGAGAATCAACACGGTGTATCCATCTAAATTCTTATCGATGGCTTTGAGCTGTCTCCTTTCATGCTTTGTGAAGTACTCTCAGAACACTCAACACCAACGGTTCATTACGCGCAAGCTCTACATGTTTGCCAGAGACTATATCCCTCCGATGAAGCCGCTGGACTGGTTGGAGAAGCACGGATTGTCGCAGGATGAGGCCAACAAGATTGACGACGACGAAAATTATCTTCAGAGAAAGCTGCTCCAGAGCTTCCTTACACACATTGCTGGGTTGGCTTTCCGCACGCACGGTTTGGACTTTTCTTTGGAGATTTACAGACAGATGAAGCTACTCAACGCTGGCAAAGTTCCAATCATCCAGGATAAGGATAGAGATCTGATCACATCTACCAGAGAGGTGTTTGCCAGAATTGTGGGGTTGGCGATGAGCTTTGACATTGATCTCAGTGCTGAGCTCGATAAGCTCAAGAAGGAGTCTGTTGACCTTATGGACAGGTCGATCAAGATTGTGAAGGATCAGGGGAATAATGAGAGTGAGAACGAGGATGACCAGCTCATACAGGCTACTGTATCGCTCTGTCTCAATGATCGTCTCTCCTACGCCTTCCACGCACAGCAGAAAGATATCAAGATGGCACCAGCAGGGTTGTTGAACTTCTGCACACAGTACACTGCGGAGGAGAGATACCACGGGCACTCGCCAAGTCATTCACCAGTGACACTCCGTGAAGCTGTGGCTATGCACATTAGATTCCTTGCTCCAGCTCTTGTATCATCTCAGCTATTGACCAAGGGTATATTGGACTCGGTTCTCTACTGGGACTGGATCACTGTGGCCAGGGCAACGAAGGAAGAATTCTCAGGGTTGAACAAGTTTGAGAAGGTGTTGTTCCTGCAGACCACATTGCAATATGCATGTACAGATACAGAGCCGGAGTTCAGATTTGTGTTGTTCACACTACTTGTGAGATTCTTGACCAACCTTGAGGAGGGAGAGTCATATGAATTCATCGTGGACACGCTCGCTATGGCCCCATTGGAGTCTGCCAAGGCTGGAGTCTTGAACATCTTGAAAGACTTCCTCATCAGAGAACGTCCCGTGAATGTGAACGAGTTGAGTGAAGACTTGGAGAAGACCGGGATCTCAGAGAAGCCAGCTTTGCCTAAGCGTCACTACATCGAGTTGACCAGTGACAGAGCCGAGGACGTTTACGCTTTGACACGTGAGTGCTTGGATGAGACTTTTGCAGATGATACCATTGACGGTGGGAAGTTCAAGACATTGCTTGGATTCTTGAATTTGTTGATCGGTGTTAGAGATAGATTCCCACAGGACAGACTTTCAGAGATTGTGCTTGAGACCAGGAAGAAGTTGGATTTGGGGCTGAGTTGTGACGATCCATCAACAAATGTTGAGTTTGCCGGTGTGGCACTTGACACGTTGTCAGACTTCATTCGCCAAAAGAAGCAGTGATCTTGAAGAGGCACACTACTCTATATTCTAATGCTAGAGACATCGTTAATTTTGTGATCATTTTAATAACATAGCTGATTGTTCATGGCTTGGGCAACAGGGCTGGACCAGCAGGTGCGATAGGCATTGGCGCCAATGGAAGTGCTTTTGGCTTAGCAGCAAGTGCAACGTTAGTAGTGTGTGGTTTGGCAGCGGGTTGGCGAGGCGCCAACACCTTCTTCTTAGTACCAGCGGTGGCAGCACCAGCACCTCCAGGGGCCGCCTTCTTTCTCTGCCTCTTGACTGTACCGTCAGCTCTCTCAATACGAGCAGATGTACCTTCCTCGACCAATGGACCCCAGAATACAAAGAACCCATCTTTCGTGGAAGCTCTCTGTTCTTCCCACAACATCTCAGAGTCATCAATGAATGGATCAGCAGTATCGTACTGACCAATCTTAGGCTTACCTTTCTGCAACTTACGGCCATCGATCTTGACAGGCTCTTTTGGTTCCTTTGGTTCTTTTGGTTCCTTGGGCTCTTTGGGATTCTCATCGTCATCATCATCCTCCATGTCATCATCGTCGTCATCTAGTTCGTCATCGTTGTACATGTCCATAGCAAACTTCGAAGCATTAGGGTGCACGGCACGCCAGCCATACTTGTCTTCACACATCTTCATCACGTTGAAGACAACCTGTGCCGAACCTGGGCCTTCTGAGGGCGTGCGGAGCGGGACGTGGAGTGCGATGATTGGTTCGTCACTCTTCTCAGTTGGCGGAACCTCGAGCACTGTTGGCGGTGGTAACTTGGCCTCTGGGTTCGGTTGTTTCAACTCCTTGTTCATCTTCTCCGTAAATGGGATATCCTCCTCTGGATTTGGAGTACCAGTTGGCGTGTTGGCCTTTGTGGAGGTAGCTGGTGTAGCAGCGGCCTTCTTCTTACCCTTTTTAGCTGGCCCAGTGGACGTGACACCGGCAGCATCTGCTTTTCTCTTTCTCTGGACCTTTGGCTTAGTGGTGGCAGTGGTAGAACCAACCTTGGCTGGCGGTGTGGTGGATGATGAGTCTCCTTTTGAGTGGACACCTAGGCCTGCAGGTGTGACTCCAGTTGGGTGCACCGTTGATGGGTTTCCTGAGGATGTTGTGGAGCTGGATTGTGATGGTAAGATTGGAGAAACAATGGTGGTCTCTGAAGGTGGCCGCGTAGGCGTTGCAGAGGTAGTAGCTGGGTGTTGAGTCTTTGCTTGAGCGGCCTTCTTCTTGGTTTGTTTTGGAGCTGGCACTTGAGCAGGGGGTTGGGGCGTTTGCTGTAGCTGTGGAATTGGAGGGCGATTGAGTTGAGGGGATAGCTGTGGAGGCGGCGACTGTTGGGGTTGTTGCTGATACTGAGGGTAGGCGTATTGCGCATGCGGATGAAACTGCGGCGGGCCTTGATGGTATGGCGGTGTACTGTTTTGGTTGGAGTTGAAAAGTGGGGGCAAGTGGGAGACAGACATAGGCGGAAAAACTGGTGGTGACGGACCTCTGGGGTCAAACTGTGGAGCTGGTGGGCCGTTTACGAGGTTCATGATGTTTGGTCTCATCGCGTTAGTTGGCGATGCATTTGTTGGCACGCCAATGCCGCTTAAAACTGGCGGCTGTTCCTGTTGTTGATCATCCGGTGGAGTAGTAGACCCTGGAATCGGTATGTCATCTTTCTTCTTTCCACGTGCGGCACGTGGCACAGGTTTGGGACGATCTTGCTTCTTCGGTGACTTTGAAACCATGGACTCCACAGCAACGCGGGCGGCTCGTCTTAACGGCCTCTGCGGTCTGTCACCGTCCTTGGACGCGCTCTCTTCTTTGTCATCTTCGTTGTTCTTCTGAGCCTCGTCGGACGGGGAGTTGGGGAGTTTGGAGTCGTCTTCATCGGAGTCCAAGTTGATCAAAATCATGTCGTCCTTGCTTTCCTTCTCTTGCCCCTTCTCCTTCTCTAGCTCCTTCCTGTCATCGTAGTTGTCCAAGAGCGACGATATGGACAAGGATTCACCAGGCACATGAGGCGGCTGGTAGTACGGATTCATGGCGATGTTTTGCGCAGCCCTTTGTGCTGGTTGGAGGCTATTGTTGTTGTGGTGTTGATGTTTGGAGACCCTTTTCGTTGGGATTGGACGATTGGACAAACGCCAACGAATCCAATTCGCGTGGTTGCCATACAAAATTCTCAGTTTTCCGCACTAGATTCCTCCCAAAGCGCGCCGAGTTTTTTGTAACGCCAGGATGTCCTCTGATTTGTCCGAGCCTCGGCGCATAGCTCCGGCCCCGCTTGACAGATACGTTTTGACGCGTCGCTGCTACGCTTCTTGATCATAATCTGTCATACATTTTAGGCTCTATCGAGCTGGAGCTTGTCCTTGTGGTATCCCAACTTGCCCAACTTGAGGTATGTGTCCGTACCGTAGCCCTTCAACGAGTGGACAACTAAGTCACCGTTCCAGTAGTCCGAGTAGACCTTGCACATGGCCAAACCCAACCCGAGCTTGTACTGGGCAGGTCTTTGAATCAAGTTGATCAACGTGGCCTCCTTCATTCTCATCTCGTCAATGCCTCCGACAGAAGTGTGCATCAATGACTCACGGGCCTTCAAGTTCGAGGCACGACTGGCAGCCATAGCCTCAAGATCCAAGTTTGGAAGCTTGTGGAAGTTGCTCAGCGACTCACGGGCGAGAGTTGGGTCCTTGGCAAAAGACCACACTTTGGAGATCGGCTCCATGTCCACACCACCACCGCGGTCGGAAAATCTGAACCCGACATGGTCTTTGGAGTCGATAAGACACACTCTCACTGGAGGTGGAGTGTCGCCTGGCTGTGGATTCGAGGCGATAAAGTGCTTGACAGTGGCTTCGTAACAGTTACGAAGTATCTCACCAAACATGTAGTGCAAGTGTGATGTCAAAAAGAGGAACTGAAGATCCTTCTTACCTTCAATGATGAGCTTTGGCATCGTGATACCAGGGTACAAGTTCTCGATGAACTGGGCAGCGTTATGGGCAGAGAGCTGCAAGTGTTCAGAAGCAGAACATTTGAAGAATATGTCACCGATAAGCTGCTTGGAGCGTCCAGACTGCGGGTCGTTGTGGAAGTTCTGTGTGGAGGACAAGTGTTCTTCAATGATCAAACGTCTCGAGATACGAGCTCTGAGGAGAGATGAGATCAAGTTATCAAGCTGCTCTCTCGGAAGAGCATCAAGAATACAACACTCCAATGCACCCATCATCAAGTTTGGCAAATTGAGCAAGTTGACATCGGTCAACACGTCCTCCAACATCTCACAGAACTTGGCGTTGTCCTCGATCGTGACAATCTTCGGAACTTTTCTGAATCTCTCAAAGATATCGTAGTACGACTCATACACCTTGGCCAAGTGGAAGTTATTCACCACGCTGAATGGCAAGTCCTGAAGTTCCCTCAACTTCAAAGTGATACGGATCGGGAGTTCCAATCGCACGAAGTTGGCACTGGCGATAATCTTTGCCTCTGTCAACGTCTTACCATACATAGCCAGATGCTGTAAGGTGACAGGGTGAGGTGTACGGCGGCTCCAGTCCTTGACGACGGTGTTCTGGTAGAAATGCTGTGGGTTGAGGTATGGCGAGTGCGGTGGAAATGGACCCAAGTCGGCGAGGTGGGATGTGATATCCTCGATGTGTGGGTTGTACTGCGAAAAGTCAGCTTGTGAGGTCATGTCGTTGCTAAAGTATGTGGTAGTCGATAACATCCGCCTTGTGATGCTGAGAAAGCGCCTGGTGGATAGTGAAAGCCTTTGGGTCAACATCGTTGTTTGTGGATATGCCGGTGTGTGGAGAAACGGAAGTGAAAAAGTTTAGTGTTCAGAAGGGACTGGCTGCGGGGGCGAAGACTCTAGTGGAAGGGACTGTGTGTAATGTGTGCCACAGGGAAGTAGTTGTCGTGATCGAGAAGTCCTTCTCAAAGAAGTGGAGAAAGAGGGAGGCGGTGCTCAAAAAGTTGGGGATTCCAAGTTCAGGTCTCGGTTGATCGGTTCCAGGTTTGCTCGGTGGGCCAGCGGAAGGGCGTAAATCGTGTGACTTTTGCCAGTGGAGAGCCCTGGTGTTCGTGTCAAGTGAGTCCGGTGGAGACGTTCGGATGAAGAATTGACTGGAGAGAACAGAGAATGCGAAATTGTACCTCTGGCAGGTGTGCGACACCACCGGCAGAAACGTGAAATGTTTTTAGGCATGTCATCGATTTGAGATTTTGACTCACTCGGCGATTGGACTTTGGGGATGACGTTTCCGCCGAAAGGCGTGATTATCGCGCAAAGGGTCACCGGTTTTCCGGGAATTGCGCAAAATTGGCGAGTGCTTCCAAATTTGGCGGGGTGTTGCGCAAATGGATGATGTCGTCTAAAAGCATGGGATCTTCAGTCTTTGATGTTTGCTAAACCTTTGGACAACTTTGCCCTCCATGCAATATACTCACCAGATGTTACCACAGGGTATTTTTGTGGATTTTCCTCAGTGACACAGCCTGGGACGGGAACCAACGGATAATCGGCATCGAACCCGAAGAAAAACGGAATGGAGTACCTTTCTTTACCACTGTGATTGACGACTCTGTGTACTGTGGATCTGAAGATGCCATTGGTAATTCTTGTGAGACAGTCAGCAACGTTCACAACGATCGTTCCAGGGATTGGAGGCACATCAACCCATTGTCCTCTCTGGTTCAGAACCTGTAATCCTGATATATCACCTGGATTCAACAGTGTCAGGAGTTGAAAGTCAGTGTGAGGGCCAATCCCATTCTGGTCTTCTGCACTTGCTTCCTGTACCGGATAGTGGAGGATTCTCATTGGTACAGAAGGGACCTGAACGGCATCGTCGAAGTGATGCTCATCGAGACCAAAGGCCAATACTACCATCTGAATTAGCCTTCTTGCAAGCTTGAGACACTCGGTGTGATATAACATCAATGCACCTTTCATCTCAGGTAGTGCTTCGGGCCACATGTTCTTGAACGATTTCTCTGCCTTCTCAGTCGGTGGTGGTATTGGGTCGTACTCCCCGTCGTAGTTGATGTTGAAGGCCTCTGAGAGATCGTTGAGCTTGTTGCCAGTCCTGTTATATTGAGACAATGGGTGGTACCCTGTGGTCTGGTTCACTGGCACCAGCCCAGTATAGACCTTCATCTTCTCCTCCAATGGCAGGGCAAAAAACTTTTTAGCAGCATCGAAGATGCCGTCAACGATCTCATCAGGGATCCCATGGTTCTTGATGTAGAGGAACCCAACGTTGGTAGCCATCTCCTTGAACTCTTCTGCCACTTTCCTCCTCTCCTCGATAGTTCCAGAAAAGAGATCAGTGAGGTCCAGAACTGGGATGGTGTCGAAATCGTTGGTTTGGTCAACTTCTGTTGTGGAGAGCTCAATGCTCTGACCGTTCTCGAGCTTCAGAGTTTGTGTTTGCGACATGTGTATGTGTGCTATCAGTGTAAGATTACAACGAAGCTTCAAGTTGTGGTGAGTTGGCTGTGGAAAGGGTCAGGTTAAATCTTGCGGATTCTACCCAGATGCTTGCAGTCCGACTCCCTTATCTCAGGAGCGTACAGCTATCCGATACGAAGGCAGAGCCGATGGGGAGCTTACTGATGGAGGCGCTCGAGTAGGCGTCCTGCAGAAAACACTAGCACATAACTGGAGATCCAGAGGTAGCTCACGTAAGAACATACAACGAAACATTAACCTCATTTATAGCAGAGAGAACAGCAACGAGACAGCAATGTGGCTAGTGCATGTGGCACACCGCCCGAAGCAGTGCTGATGTGGCGCAGTATTTTACGCCTCCGTCGCGAACGCGTTGTGCGTGGACCGCCGCCAGCGGCCGTTGTGAACTACAACTTCAGACGTCTCCACCCGCTGCCACTCAGATATCCTCGCTACCCACACAACCCACGCACAATGTCGACGCCAGCCAGAAGAAGACTCATGAGAGATCTCAAAGTATGTATCGTTCCATGTCAAGGAGCACTACTGTGCCCGGTTGGACAAGGATCCCGCACTTTGGTGGCGACCTTGTGGCACATCCCTTCTGCTCGCTCCCCCAACTTTTGATCGCACAATGCTAACATCACCCAGCGTTTACAATCAGACCCACCTGATGGTGTCTCTGCCACGCCTCTCGCAGAGAACGTCATGGTCTGGTGAGTAGCCCCTGTCAACACCCATTTGCCACCGGATTACTAACCCTGATAAACTCAGGAACGCCGTGATCATTGGTCCAGCAGAAACACCATTCGAGGACGGGACCTTCCGCCTCACCATCAAATTCGATGAACAATACCCAAACAAGCCACCAAACGTGAAATTCATCTCTGAGATGTTCCACCCAAACGTGTATGCCAGTGGTGAGCTATGTCTCGACATTTTGCAGAACAGATGGTCCCCGACGTTTGACGTGGCATCCATCTTGACCTCTATCCAGTCTCTCCTCAATGATCCAAATATCTCATCACCTGCCAACGTTGAAGCTGCAAACTTGTACAAGGACCACTCGTCACAGTACGCGAAGAGAGTGAGGGAGACGGTGGAGAAGAGTTGGGCTGATGATCTGAACGATGACGATGGTGATGAAGAGCTTGAGGATGAAGAGTGAGTACTGCAAGAGAACTAGAGAAGGGCCTTTGTCGTGGTGTCTGCCACTTTCACTTCATCTCTTTTTCCATCTATTTTGTTGTACGGATTCCTTTTTTCTTGAGGCTGCTTTTGTTCTACCTCTTTCATCATTGCATCGGTCTGCTATAGTGCTGCTACACTACAACTAGGCTTTCTCCTTTTCTTGTCTATGTATACGTCGTCATCTAAATCCAAGACTATGTTTATGTACAGGCCGCAAAGGCTTACTTGAGCCACAAGTAGTACCACTTGTTGGACTTTGGTTTTTTCTTCTCCTCCTCTTCAAGCTTCTTCTTTAACTCGAGCTCATCCTGTTCCTTCTGTCTTTGAAGCTCCGCCAGCATGAGTGGACTTTCCGGGATGACCTCAAGTGAATCATCACCGACGTACTTGTCTCTGTATAGCGCCAACAAACTGATCACAGCGGCAAAGTAGACGACAAACTTACTCATAGGATCCAATCTTCTCGTCATCTTCTTGAAGTCCTCACGTCTCTTCTCATTACACTGCATGAGATCCACTTCTGGTAATCTCTTGACCGGATCCTTCGGACCAGGGGTCGACGTTCTGATCTGTGATGGTGTAGTGAATGGCAGATCCTCCGGCTGAACGTTGGCAAACATATTGTCCTTGAAACCCTCACGCACACCCCAGTTACCATAAGAGATAAAGTATGCAGTACGCTTATGGTCCGGCGTTAATTTGTTCCAGTTCTGCCTCATGCGCTTCTCGAGTTCCTCTTGGACTTGATCACGGTGAAACTGGGAGAGTTCGACGTACTTCCTTGGCGAGGCCATGATCGGTTTCGTATCGATCGGCTCAAAGTTCTCCTCATTGCTCAAGATGCCTTCAAACACGTTCTTGATGGATGAAGAGACGAGCTCGGCCCTTTCACGCGCTGAGATCTTTTGTTGAGTCGGTGTGAGTTCGGATGGTTTCGACACAGGCGACGACGTTTGCGGTTGAACTGGGGGCTGTGTGGAGTACAGACGGAGAGCTGGGGCCCTCAGAAGGACGATGCGTGTTCTTGGAAACATCTGAGGATGGTTCTTGGCCGGACTCTGTGGGAAAGCTGAGATGAGATCCTTGAAGAAAGCGTCCGGTGTAAACTTGACGAGGGCGCGACAAAAACAGCCCGCGGGCGTTGGAGTGTGGAGATGCGATGAGGTTGGGCAGCACCAACAACACCGGGGGGTTCTACACACGGCTCTTTCATGCTGATGTCATCTATGCAACAAATTGTATACAGCATGCACAATTACTCAGAGTCATCGTCCATAATCACATCATCAGACTCAGCCTTTCCCTCTTTACTAACCGTCTTTTCATCAGACTTCTCCCCGTTATCTTCGCCTTCAACCTCACCATCAGTTTTCTTCTTATGTTTTCTTTTTCTCTTCTTCTTACCCTCACCGTCTTCACTCTTCTGATTGTTTTGTGGATCCTTCTCTGTTTTTTTCTTTTTGATACTGAGCGGGTTTGGCTCCTTCGGGCCCTTCTTCTTCTTCAATTGAGCAGCCTGCTTAGCTTCCTCCTCTGCACCCTGAATACCACTTCTGATGCTGTTCAACCCACCAGTGAGTTTCGATCTCTCCAACCGCTTGCTCATACCGGCAGAGGCGGCACTGAGAGGTTCCATAATCATCACGGAGCGCTTCATGTGGATGAGCGGAACACCAGGGATCTTACGCAGTGACCATCTGAGCTTCTCATTCTCTGAAGCAACGACGTATCTATGCTTGTTCTCACCGTTGATGTTCACAATGGACTTGATGCATTCGTGTGGTGGTTTGGAGTCCGGGGCAAGGTGACCACACCGACGTCTCTCAAAAGACTTGGCCATGTCAATGGCTGACTGATTCTTTGTGAGATAGAGAGCCTGCATGCAGCATTGTGTGATCATAGGTTTGGTCTCAGCTTGGAGGGTTCTGGTGAGACCCTTGGCCAGATCGAAGGATGCGCTGTCGCAGGCGAGGACAAGCTCGTCATCCACTATCACCTGGTACGGTTCTCTGAACTTGAACGTGTGCTGGTACACAAGCATCTGCTTTCTGTAGGACTTAGCTCTCTTTTGTCTCATTTCGGTGGCGGTGGTGTGGTTGGCGCTGTGTTGTGAAGCTCATCTCAGAGAGCAAATGGTGCCAAAAAGTTTTTCCTACTCATCGCGCTCTGGAGCTCTTCCTCCAAAATTCGGGGCCAGCGCGCCGTCCGAAACGTAATAGCTTAGTCAGCAGAAATGGTTATGTAGCCCGTGATGTAAGACGCCGCGTACAACTCGGCAGCAGACGATGGCGTTTCAGGAGGTAGCGGTGTACGGATGTGGTCTTTGAATGTATGTATTCGTAACTAAGGATTAAATCAACCATAAAGGGTATGGAAAGGAAGAATCTGGACAAGAAAGAACACTGGACGTTCTGGGAGACGCCGGGTAACACGCATGATACGTACGTGTCCCGAACCGGACAGCCGTCTGATATGGCGCTCGATCCGGTTGGCCGCCTCTCCGTTGAAGCCGCAGCAGCGCTATGGACCGAGAGTTCGAGCCTTTCTGGACCGGGACGTCGCTGGGACGAGATGGGATGGAAATGCGCTTTAAACCTCGGTGCATCGAACGGAGACAATGGCGATGGGCGGTCAATTGCCTTGGGATCTTAGGTGGTGTCCCGCAGGCCTACCACAGTGGTCCTGGTCGACGTAAAAAGGGTATGTATCACTACGCGTAACTAACAGATCCTCGGCCAGATTCGTTAGGTAAATTCCGAGATTCCGAGCGATGTGAGCCCACATTTACCCAGCGGCCTGCTGCCCTGTAAGAGGCGTGGATTGTCACGATCCCTGCTTGCCGAAGGGGTTTATCTCCAGCCTTGTATGCCAACAAACGGCCGGCTATCATCATCCACTGGGGAGGGTTTTAAGGTCCTGTCAGAGCCTCTGAGTCTACACACAGCACGAGGTCCCCCTGGATTTTGGCGGCCAACCCAGTACACGTCGCTGCTGAATTGTATGAGATCTCTAGTTTTCGCGTCAAAGGACAGACATTGACGGCCGAATTTTTTGAGCGCAGACGGGTTTCCATAATTTGTAAGGAGCCGCCAATCCTGACGGGTCCCGCAAGGCAATCGCTCCCAGCAGATTTTCCAAAACTTTCCTTCCTTTCAATATTCCACACGCTGTCTTTACACAGCTGAAGAACCACAACAGACATGTTCTTACGATCTTCTCACGTCCTGTTGGCCAACAGGGTCTTCACACGACCATCCACACTCTCCACCGTTCTCCCTCAATCAGTTTCCCATTTTACCCGCCGCACACGGCCATCCCAACTGCTCCAGGTCCTGGCACCACGCTGTCAGTCAACGCTTGCCAAAGACAAGACACCGAAGCCGGCCATCACCACTGCTCAGACGTCTGAGATCCAGGACATCTTCACGCCTGAAGAACGAGCACTCGCAGCCCAACAACGACTTCAGGGATTGGGGCCATACGTGTCACGACTCCCAGAGAAATGGATACCGTATGCCGAACTTATGAGACTCGAGAAGCCAGTGGGCACATGGTTGTTGTACTTGCCTTGTACATGGTCCATCCTCATCGCTGCCACAGAGACCGCTGCTCCAATGACACAGACGTTTTTCATGCTCGCAGTGTTTGGAATCGGATCCCTTATCATGAGAGGCTTTGGATGCACCATCAACGATCTTCTCGACAGAGACTTTGATCGCAAGGTGCTCCGGACCATTGAGAGACCGATTGCATCGGGAAGGGTGACTCCAGAACAAGCAGTGACTTTCCTTGGTGGACAGCTCCTGGTGGGTTTGTGTATCATTTTGTGTTTGCCATTGGACTGCTTCATCCTCGGAGCTGCCTCCCTGTTGCCAGTGTGCACTTACCCACTCTTCAAAAGATTCACGTACTACCCACAGGCGGTACTGTCCACAGCGTTCAACTGGGGTGCACTGCTCGGGTTTCCAGCCATGGGTCTGTGGGATGTTCCAACCATGATTCCATTGTTCCTGTCGTCATTTATGTGGACCATGACCTACGACACCGTCTACGCCCACCAGGACAAGAAATTTGATTTGGAGGCTGGTGTCAAGTCTACTGCTTTGGCTTGGGGTGACCATTCCAAAAAGGTGTTCACAGGGTTGACGATTGCACAGATGGGGATGCTCGCCACAGCGGGTGTTGCATCGGGCTCAATTATGATGCCCGGATTCGTCATTGGTGGTGCTACACTGGGATATAAGCTTGTCCACATGATCCGCAAAGTGGACCTTGACGACCCAGCCAGTTGTTGGAAGTACTTCACAGCCAACATCAACTACGGCCTGTACTTCACGTACGGCCTGCTGTTTGACTACCTTCTGAAAGTGTTCGGTCTTTGGTGAAACACTCACTGCCGCCGCACACAGCATAGAGGGAGACACATGTTGTACATAGAAACAATAGACTGTACTACCACTACCGTTCTTGATCCAGAGGGTATAAGTAGCTACCCCACCAGAGGCGACGCGTCGTTCGCGAAGCCCACACACGCGGCGTTGTCCGAATGCGGGAATATTCGCGCCGCCCCGAGCGCCCGAGCCTGCCGCCTGGGCCCGGCCGGCCGCGGGCGCAAGTTGCATCAACACGTCCCGTCGAGCGCAAAAAAACCGCCCCCTCCCATCCACACACCACTTCCGCCAGGACACCCACACACCACACCGCCGCCCATCATCAACGCATCGGACCTCCACGCGTCTCTGAAGAGCGGACCAGCCACAGAAACCACTGAAATGAGGTGAGTGCCGCCGTCTGAATCCGTTTTACGTGGTGCTGCGCCCGTGTTGCTGGCCCTTGTTGTTGTTTTGGTGCCGGAGACACCCCCGCCCAGAGCACCTCCTCGCTGAATGTAAACAAAGGGCAAACGACGCGTGACACTCCGGGAATAAAGGCCATCCAGACTACTAACATACCCACACAGCAAAATTTTTACTTCTAACAACACTCCACTCGAATTCTTCATCCCAGCCGAGGAGGAGGACCGTGCTCAATTGGTTGACGCCGTCACCAAACACGGTGGTAAGGTCACCGAGACAACGGGCGCCGATACCATCTTCCTCTCCAAGTACGCTGACGACTCGCACACTTCCGTTGACCCAAAATTCGTCACCGAAAGTATCGAGAAGAAGAAGCTTCTGAACACGGATGACTATAAAACGCTCGCAGGCGTCCAGCACCTCGTGAACTATTTGGATCAAAACAAAGAGGCCCCAAAGAGCACCGCTCCACCTCCACCAGCTGCCACAGCCAGCATTGCCGCTTCTGTCGTCGCAGACACAGAAGCTTCACCAACAGATGCTGACCGTGAGGCTCGTCTAGCTGCCGCATCCGCCGTCGGTAACGGTATGTTTGTCACTCGTGAGGACCGCGTCAACTTGCACAACAAGAACGGATTCACCTCGCAGGAGGATGAGATCATCTTGGAGGAGGTCAGAAAGCACCCACACCGCCGTTCCACACACAAGCTCTATCAGGAGATTGCAGAGAAGATTGGTCGCCACACTGGTAACTCGATCCGTTACAGATTCCGTACCCACTTGGCTCCACACTTGCAATACGTTTACAAGCTTGATGCTAACAACAACGTGATGGTCGATGATGAGGGCAAGCCAATAATTGCCACGGACATGCCAAAGACGCTCAAGGTGAAGTTTACCGCCAAGGACGACTACGCTCTGTGTTCCGCCATCAGAAAGCTGTTGAACGAGAAGGAGACGCCTGTTGAGTCAGATCCAAAGGACTTGGTCTTGCCAGGTAAGGTGTTTGACCAGATCCACAACGACAACCCACACCATTCCAAGGCAGCCTGGAGAGACCGTTACCGTAAGTTTGCTGTCAACTACGGTATCGACAAGTACATTGCTTACTACGAGTCAGAGGTGAAGGCTGGTAGAGAACCAGTGGAGATGAAGAACTTCACAGGAAGACACTTGTACAAGTCTGACAAACCGAAGAAGGATTTGGACACCGTTGTTGGTGAAAGTCTGACCCAGCACAATGAACAGACCAGAAAGAAGAGAAAAACCACTGCCGCAGCCTCCACGGAGGACACAGCCAATGTGTTCCTCGCTGGTGACCAGAACGCACTGTTGGCGTCCAACAACCTCTTTGAGTCCCAGGCCGCTGCTGCTGCTGTTGCTGCTGTGAGCAACGCTTCCAACCTCGGTGACATCGATGCTGGTGAGTTCCTGACTGAGGACTTGGTCACTGAGAAGTTCTTGGCTTTCCCATCGTGGCCAGCTGCCATTGACAAGATCACTGAGATTGTCAACAGAAACTACGAATCCGGCGATGCTGAGCAGCTCATTGACGCATTGTACGAGGAGACTGGTATCCAGAAGAAATTCGGTACTTTCATTATCACCTCCGTGTGTGGTGACGTTGTGCTCATTCCAAAGTACTTTGAGAGATTCCTCTCCACGGGTCAGAACCCACCGGAGGATGTGCACGGTGTTTGGTCCCCAAGAGACGACGAGTATTTGAAGTCTAACGACCCAGAAAAGATGGAGTTCCTCAGAAGACTTCATGGGCAGAAGAGAGTGGACTTGAGAAAGTCCTTTGTCGATGACCACATCATTTGATTGCTGCTGAGAGGTGGGATCATGTTCTTTAGGTATTTGTGTTTCTTTTTCTTTTGGGTCCGACGTTTCCTTTCTACTTTATTTTTTGTCTTGTTCTTGGCCTTGTTCTGTTTTATGCGTCTGAAGTATGCTTCGCCTATACGTTTTGTGATATTATGTGATACTGATTTTTAAGCTGGACGCGTAGCTAAGTTTAGTTTGCGTGTTTCCCCAAGGTTATTCCGATGCGGCGCGTACCGAAAGTCGTGGCCGTACCTCATCGGAAAAAATAATTTGGGGTGGGTTCTGTTAGAGACATCAGGCATCCACAATCTCTCTTGTCTCTTTCACAAAGTCTCACACCCACCAAAACACTCTAAAATGGCTGTCGAACTCAAACCAGGTGCCAACTGGCTGAAACTCAAAAGCAAAGTGAAGAAAGCTGACAAATCCAAGCCAAAAACGAAAGCCAAAAAGCCAGCAGACAAGACCAAAGCACTCATAGACAAGATCACATCAGATTTAGACAAGAAGTCCGAGAAGAAGGATGCAACCTCCATGATGAAGTTTGCGGAAGACAACGATATCCCACTTGAAGATCTGCAGAAGAGCTACGGCCTTCCAGCTGAGGAGGTGGCTGCCATGGCTGCCATATCAACACCATCGAATCTCTCACAGCAGAAGAAACAACTGGGGAAGTACCTCGCCATCGACTGTGAGTTTGTCGGTGTTGGACCTGAGGGCCAGGAGTCTGCATTGGCACGTGTCTCCATTGTCAACTTTCATGGACACACAGTGTACGACAAGTTTGTGAAACCAAGAGAACGTGTGACGGATTGGAGAACGTGGGTTTCCGGGGTCTCACCTGCAAACATGAAGGATGCAATCCTTTTCAAGGATGCCCAGAAGGAGGTGAGCGATATGCTCGAGGGACGTGTGCTTATTGGACACGCTGTGGATCACGATCTTGAGGCGCT
The DNA here is from genome assembly GCA_030569395.1 of Petasospora rhodanensis. NCBI lineage: Eukaryota > Fungi > Ascomycota > Saccharomycetes > Phaffomycetales > Wickerhamomycetaceae > Petasospora > Petasospora rhodanensis. The sequence continues at coordinate 19,504 of JAJMKQ010000322.1, forward strand.
TTTACTCAGTCATCCAAAGGCCATGATCAGAGACACGTCGAGGTTCCCTGGCTTCAGAAAGTTGTCCAAGGGTAAGACCCCAGCGTTGAAGAAGTTGGCCAAGGAGGTGCTCGGTCTCGACATCCAGGGAAATGAGCATTCGTCCGTTGAAGATGCTCGTGCCACGATGATGCTCTACAAGAAGGAGAAGAAGGAGATTGAGAAGTGGGCTGCAGCCAGGAACCATAGACATTAAACTAGAATACTTATGTAAGTGACTGGGTATTGATCTTGTAGGCCTGAGTGAGCTCTTGTAACTTCTGAATGATCTCACGCGACTCCACAGTGTTTGCAGCTTCAAAGACATACCTCTTTGGACCGTTGGGTTTCATCACCACAATCTTGAAGTTGGAGGGGACACGTTTGCTCACTTTGCAGTTTATGATCTGACTCACGTGGAAAGTTGTGGTTTTGAAGCTCGTATCGTACCAGATTCTCTCATCCTTTGGCATGATGTAGACGTACTCACCGTCAATAGCGAGGGTGCGTTCATGTCTGTTGATGAAGGACATTGGAAGTCTTCTCCACACCGTGTACTTTCTGTACTGACCAGTCAGGGCTGAAGTCTGAGGTAGTGGAGAGTTGTCGTACTGGCTGTTCTTCAGAGAGAACGCCTGTTTGGAACCATTGCGGGACTTGAAGGAGGACGAGAACTTTGGTGCTGATGTAGAGACCCTTTTTGGGGCCTTCTGCTGCTGTTGGGTGTCCTCATCGTCAATCTGTGACTTCATTACAAGAGTCTGTGGAGTTAGGTTCGAGTTGATCGTTGGCAAAACGCTGTCGTTGAATGGTGCCTTTCTGGCCAACTTCAGCAGTCTGGCTTTTCTCTTGGTCAAGATCTCCAACATGTTGTTCCCATCCAACGTACTCACAAAGTCATTGAGATCCAGCACCATTTCTTCATTCACAGGTTTCAAAACATAGTCGTTTGGGTTCAATCCCTTGGCCTTCGTGTACTTAACCAAGATGTCGTTGATGTGGTCAGAGACAAGAACCTCAATAGGCATGGCAGATGTCTCCTGGTCAAACGGATGTGCATAAACTTGGACCGTGACAGGCTTTGAATCCTTCACATCGTTATCAATTCGAGGGATGATACTCTTGTAGTAATTGTTCTGCTGCTTCGGAGTCGCCTTGACGGGTGATGGAGTCCCTGATCTGCCGTTGGTCGAGGCAGTGTATGGTGTCTTGCTCTCGTTGGCCTCATACTCAGCATCAGTGACACGACACAATGCAACTTCTTCAGAACCGAATGTGGAGATGTTCTTCGTTCTGTCCAGCAGACCGAAGGAGCCCTCGTATGGTTCACCATCGTCATCCACAAGCCTGAGACACCACTTGTTCGGGTTCTTGAGAGAGTCCCCACCGTTCAGCACGTCTGGGTGGGACTTCGTGAGGGTAAGGAGAATGTATCCAATCGTCTCAAATACGGTGACAGATTTGCGGACTTGAATGCTAATGGTCTCTTCCGTCGGAAGCCAAACCTTCATCTCAAGGACTTCCGACTTGTTCGAGATCTGGTCTCCACTGACAAAGAGGAAGCCTTCCAACGTCGCCTTCTTCTCCACGTTCTGTTTCTTGCCGATGAGCGAGGACAAGTTGGACTCCACTTTTGGCTTCCCAACGACAGCCACCTTCTCAAAGATGTTCATCGAGTCCAGGTTGGATGTCGACTTCGAATGTGCCAATGGTGAGACAGGTTCATTGGATTCACTAACCGCCATCTTTCTCGGAGCCAAAGTCTCTGCCCTTCTTCTCAGCTTCGGTTTCTGACCCATCATCCTATCAAAGGACAGTCTGCGGTTGGCACTTCTGATCGAGGGAGTCAGCGAAGATCTCCCACCAGAGCTCTGGAACGTGCTATCCATTGCGACATCTCCATCGTCGTCTGAGAAGTCAGAGTCCAAGAGCAAGTCATCATCATCACCCGAGGAGATCGAGTCGCCATAGATGAACTTACCCTCGTTGCACTCATCCAGATTCAAAGTGGTGTTCACATCCGAATAGTTCTGGTCAACGAGAATCCCGTGCTCCACAGGTGCGGTGTCTGCATCCTCGTTGAGCTCAATGTTGGTGTCATCTCCAGGTTGAGTGTTTGAGTCGTCATTGGTGCTGATGCTCAAGTCGTCATCGTCATCATCATCGTCATCATCGTAGTCGTCATCGTCGTCTTCACGTTCATGCTTGAGTGTACTGGCACTACTTCTGCGTCTCTCAATGGTCGAAGAACTGGAGCTGTTCCTGAAAAGTTTCGAGAGGACATTCTTACCAGCGACGGAGGGCTGGCGCTTCATATGCGAGGGTAGTTGATGCGGTTGTGATTGTTGCGGCGTGATGAGAGACTGTCCTGAGCCATCGGACTTTTCGAGAGTCTTCAAAGTGGCCAGTGAGTTGCGTATTGAGTTGAAAAGTCCTGGTTTGGCCGACTCACTTTCTCCATCTTTGACGTGATGTGGACTGCCCTCATCGTCATCAGCCATGTCCTCGTTAAGCTCGTCAATGACGTTGGTAGCACGTTCGTTTAGGCGTCGCACGAGTTCTGAGTTCTCGAGGACATCGATTGGGATTGGTGGAGACTCAATCCTTGTTAGCAAGTTATCGAACTCCTTCGTGTTCTGCCTCCGGAGGTCATGTGGGTATGGCCGTATCACCCGTCGCGAGAGGTCGTCGTCCACAATGGAGAGGTACTGCGCTCGCAGGTGGTTTAGAACAAAGCCAGTTTCTTGTCCGAGTGACATTGTGTGCCTTGGAAGAGAATAGCTATGAATACACTGATAGACAGGAAGTGTGCGTTTGTGTGCACTGCCTGCTAAGTAGCATTGGATGAGGGGCTATCGTTCCCGTGCATCAAATGTGTTCGCGGGTGAAGCCTAGGTCACGTGAGAGAGATAATTTGGAGAAGTCGCTGGGACTGTATGCAATACATTCAATTGATTCAAAAAGTCATACACTAGCACTAAAGCTATACTGGAGTCTAATGGTAAATAAACACAGTAACACACACGATCCCATGCCCAGAAAGCACCGCTTTCCCCTCAGCCAATGAAATCGCACTCTCTTCCCGGTATGCGCACACCCTCAACTCCTCCTCCAAGGACATGAAAAAAACAGTGGTCGTTGGCCACACGCCCGAGACACTAGGCACGCACGCACCACCACAGACACACAGACACAATGGGTTCCGCTTACCAGATCCTCGGCAGAACAGTGCCAGCTCACCAGATCTCCATCGCCACTTTGTGCGCTACCCTCGCCATCGCTTTGCCAAACCCATTCGCTTCGTCCGCTCCAAAGACCCCAAAGATTGAGGCCGCTTCCCCAGAGGAGGAGAAGTTCATCCAGGACTACATCAAGAAGGCCGAGGCTGCTGCTGCCAAGAAGCACTAAGCGCTGTATTTCGTTCGCTCACCACTTGTCAAATGCATCCCCCAAACCCATCTAGAGCCTTCTCGCTCGGGAATTGATTCATGATTCTGTACACATAAAAGAGGAAGTGCTGGGTATCTGGGCATACACTACGTACATTCCGTCAATCAAACAACCAAAAATCTTTATATTCACTATGCAAAGGGAAAACATCTCGTAGAGTCTTACTTTTTAGCCTTGAACAGAGCCTCGTTGGACAATGGATCCACAGCCAAAACGTTGTCTCTCTTCTTCAACTTCAGAGCCTGGGCAGCCTCGTGTCTAGCTCTAGCCTCCTCAGCGGCCTGCTGCTTCACCTGTGCTCTGACGAAGTTTGGTGAGACGTACTGCTTGTTCTCGTAAATCTTTGGACCACCGAAGGAGCCCTCTAGTATCACGATTGGGGTCAAAACCAATCTTGGACCAATCTCCACGAGCGACACATCCGAGTCGTCACGGTTCTTCACGTCTTCAGCCTGTTCGAGGATCTGGTAGTTTCTGATCCAGATCTTACCGTCAACAACAGAGAAGGACATGACGTGGTCGATAAATGGTTTCACCTTTCTTGAAGTTGGTGGAACACCGAATGTATGTGTGAACATCTCCTTCATCAGCTTCAACTGTGGCTCGTCGTCAAAGGCGCCATCGAAAGACAGGATAGGTCTGGAGCCCTTGAGTGCGTTTCCTGTGAAGTTCAACTCCTCTGTGTTGTGGATGTTCTGGACGAAGAATTTGATCGTTGGACCGTTTGGTGGCTTGGATAACCACATGTACAAATCCGTGTGTTTTCTGCACTCAAAGTACAAAATGTTGTTACAGTTGTAGAGCTCGGCAATCTCATTGAGCTGGTTCAACTGCTTCTTGGTGTCAAGCTTTGGCTCTTTTCTGGAGTGCGGCAACAGACTGTACAAGTCATTGATCAAGTATCTGTGTCTGTAGGTGATACCTCTCGAGGAGATGAGAAGCACTCTCTGTCTGTTGATGTGGGACTTCTTCTCGGCCTCGGCCTTGGAGGAACGGCCTGAAAGGACCTTGTAAATGGCGGACATAGTCAGCTTGTGGAATGAACAGGGTAGAACAGCCACCTGGGAGAAGCTCATCGCATCGCTCTAGACAGGGCAGGGAAATTTTTCTTTGTGCCCCTCACACCCGGACACCAGTCAACTAAAGGTAAAATTTTAGGTCACGTGCGCGCAGTAGTTTTGATCGGAGGATCTGGTAGAGGAGCCCACAGCGAACGTTGGCTTTAGCACTGGAAGTACTGTCAAGGGGTTCTTTCCGGCAGTACGAACGCACGCACACATACACAAACCTCGCTATAGGAGGCTATGATTCAGTGGCGAACCTTTTCACGAAACCTTTTACCGACGATGCGCAACACCAAACCACGCCCGTTCAAGAGCACACGCAACCACAATGGCAGCTCTGGAAAGAGATCTCTATCCAACGGCACTAACGTGAGCTATGCTTCCACCAATGGGTCCGTGAGCATCATGGATGTTGATGAGATGAAACTGAACCCTCTTCCGCTCGGTGTGGTGAGACAGATGTCCGCTGAGCAGAAAGCCATCCTGCTACGCGAGCTCAGTGATTCCTTCAACAGAAAGACCCTCCAATCGGTACCGCTCTACCAGGCTCTGATGACCGGTAAGAACACAGGTCCTGAGACCTCTGAGGATGTGAAGCTGGCCAAAATGGTGAACCAATACCCGGTGAAGGAGAAGAGAGCGAGACTGAAACTGCTCCTCCTGGCTTATGAAAAAGGTGGGAATATCGTTGAGGAGGTATCGTCGACGCTGCCCGTGGCACCAGAGGTAACACCGCCCACTCCACAAAACCCAGAGCTCGAGGTGCATCAGAGCAAGAAGCCAAATAATGGCGTGGCACAACCACCACCAAAGACACCAGGCGTTGTGATTTTGGCCGATCACGTCGTGGATATTGGGAAGTTCAGTCTTGACAGAGAGTTCCTTCACAAAATAACAGACTTCCGCTTCGCCATGTTGACGAACTACATGGCTGAGCTCGAGAAGACGTCAAAACACCATCCACGCCTCCAGAATCCGGCTGTTCTCAAGAGTCTCCGTGATGCCCTCGCACTTGCCAACGATCAGACCAACGCACTTTTCTCCCTGGACATGGAGGCACACGAGATGAACACCAATGTCATCACTGAGATCGGTATCTCGATCTATGACCCGGCAGAAGAAGCCACCTCGCTCGTCCCAAACTTCAAGAACATCCACATCCTTCCCGAGGAGCAGATCAGACTGAGAAACGGTGCCTTTGTCGCTGATAACAAGGACAGATTCCTCGGTGGGAACTCGCTAATATTGCCAAAGATCGAGACTGTGAAGCTTGTACAGTCTTTGATAGACTTCTACTTCATTGAACGCCAAGACAAAGGTCTTAACGCCGTGCTTGTGGGCCATAACGTTGACGGTGATATCAAGTGGTTGAAGAGCATGGGTGTGACCTTCCCTGAGAACATGCAAATCTTGGATACCCAGACCATCTACGGCTACACTTTCGGCCAAGATAACTCGTCATTGGGTGCTATCTTGAGACGGTTTGATGTTCCACATGCCTATCTCCACAACGCTGGCAACGACGCGTACTACACTTTGGCGCTGTTGATGAAACTCTGTGACCCTGTATTCCGTCATTCTAAGGGCGTGGACTCGTTCAAGAAGTCTGAGGATTACGATATCAAGTTGGAGAACCGCAGACTCAACGCTGACACCGCTAATCCATTCCAGGGCACCAGAGCATCGAGACCAAGAAAGAAACAGAAGAACTTTGAGGCGTTGCCACCTGCTAGATACAGAAACTTCAGAGACGCATTGAAAGATGTGTTTGAGACACGCGGCATTTGATTCAAAATACAAACTCCTAATCCAACGACTCCTTCAGAACACCTGTTCCACTTCTAATCACTTTGAGATACTTCCCAAATCTCCCTAAGTCCCTCCCCTCGGACTGCAGTCTGATCAACACAGCCATAGAGAAGGCACCAATGAGAGTAGATGAACTGTTGGCCAGCATGTGCTTCAACCCAGGTTTGGCTCTCCAACGATCCTTCTTTTGTCTGAAAGTACTCAACAACGTGATGCGAGCAAGGTACGACAACAACGCACCGTTAGCGCTTTCGCGATAGACACACCACCAAAGTCCGGAAATCAAGCCATTCAATCTTGGACTCAGCTTTGTGGTGAAGAGAATGTACGAAGTCACAAGCGAGAGGAGGGTAGTCACTGTGAACTTCCCCGCTGATCTCACAGTGCGGGTCAGTATGTTGTCATTTGGGCCCCGTGGGAGTGGAGAGTATGCCACCACATCTTCCGGGATTGATTGGTACGAGGACTCGAACGTGGACTTGGTGATGACTTCAGCGTTGATGTCGCTCACTTGGTCGTACTCCTCTGTGGATCCTGTGAGAGAGGAGAGTGCGGCGCTGGATGGTGTCGTATCTGTCGTGGTGTCTGCAGCAGAAGTGGTGTACCGCTCGTAGAGATAGAACAGTGGAAGAGAGCCTAGGAAGAAAAGTGTGGCTTTCAAGGGGAGATGTTTCTTTAGGACTGTGGCGATGGATGGCTCAGATGGAGACATGATGGCCATTCTGACTTTCTTGTGCACAGGATTCGTTCTTGTGAGGACAACTTCGGAGTGGATGAGTCCTCTGTCCACCTTTCTCGCCTTCTGCATCTTGACAAAGACGTCCAGCGTCTGTGGCCACTCAGCGTTGTACCAGATTGGCTTGCGCTCCACAAGGCCACCGTAGAGAAACTCTACCGGCCTGGTGAATGTGCCTGGGAGATACCCTGGTGAAGTGGAAATGAGATGAAGAATCTGGGAAAGACAGAGTGGCATCAGAACCCAGGATGATTGGACATTCACAGGTAAAGTTGCCTTGTGTTTCTGGATCCAGGCTTCGATACCCTGGCAGAGTGCGTAGATGGATGCATAGTCTTTTGGATATCCCTCCGGCATCACCGAAAGCGATAGGGCGGTCAGCACGAAACCAGCCTGGCCAGCATCTGGCACTCTTGTACGCAAGAGGGGCATGGCTGAAGTGAGGAGGGCAGCTGTGGTGGCATACTGTGTGGCCGACGTTCTGTTGAGCATAAGTTTGTTGCTGTTCTTGGTAAGCGGAGCCAACACGGAGAGAACGCCAAACACGAGGAGAAAGTGGCGGATGAACTTTCTGACGGTACCCGTTTTAAGCTGAAGCAGCGGTGATTCCGAGTAGTGTGCCTCTCTGAAGTCGTTGATGAAGGTTCTGATGTGCTCGATGAGGGATATTCGTGCTCCTTCGTCGGTGATGTGAAGCGACGAGAGAGTGCGTGGGAGGGCGTCTGAGAGCCGTAAAAGGGCGTCCGGAGAGACCACAAACTGCCCTAGGTAGAGCAGCAGCTGGTACGTCTTGAGAGTGGCTTTCGACATTGCTGAAGTGCCGTGTGTGGACCGTATTGTCGTTGTGGGGGTGGCAAGTGGGATCCTTACTTCCGTGCTTTTCTCCGAGGCTACCCAGCTTCCCCACACCACCACAGCTATACAGCTAGAAGTATCGTAAACAAATGTAATATCAGATTCTAAACAAAATGCGGCGCAGCATAGCAGCCACTCATGAACAAAAGGGTTTTATGCACAAATAATTAATCAACTTCAAAGAAACAAAACAGCATCAGCGTCAGTAACGAAAGTCAAGAACACACATGAGGACATCAATGACATGAAAGCAAATAACGGTACATAGACCTCAAAAACAAACGGGCAAAACATCAAGTGAAAGTCTGGTGGGGATAAGGCAGGGAAGAAACGTCACTGGTACATGCGCTCGATGAACGGCTTGATCATGAACCCACGGTTCTGTTTGGCCTGGGCAACCTCCTTGCCGGCGTCCTTGTAGTGCTTGAGACCCTCCAGCCTGAAGTCAACAACAAGCTTCTCAATCGGCTCAGCATGTCTCTCCAAGTCTCCATACTCTGGCATCACGTTGGCAATGGCAGCAACGTTGAAAACCTCGGTCAAGAGGTCCAGAGGAACAGTCGAGGCTCCAACCATCGTTCTCAAAGTCGTTCTGAGGAATGGATACAGTCTGATGAACATCTGTGGGTTTCTCTGGCCAAGTACCTTGTAGAAGGCCAAGAATCTCAAGCTGCTCTTCTCGTTTGGGTTACCGTAGTTGAAGTACAGGGCAGCCTGGTACAGCGTCAAGTACGCAGCGTCAGAGTCACCGAGCATGAAGTCCACAAGGATCTTCGGAATGTGAACCTGCTCATCCAGCACGATGTAGTCATCCTCGTAGTCAATGTCATCCAAGAGAACACGCAGTTCGCTCGGCTTGGTCAACATGAAGAGGAAGAACAGGAAGCACAACGGAGACTTGTCAACGTGGTCACCCTTCAAGCCAGCTCTCATCATTTCGTTCATGAATCTCACCTGGAAGAAGGACTTGAGAGAGGAGATGGCGGTGGCCTTGGCGTATGGCAACTGCAAACCTCTGGCAGCAAAGTGAAGCAACACCTGGTCAAAGTTCTTTGAAGTGATCACAACCTCGTCCAATCCTTCAATTCTGTCAATGATATCACCGAAAACCGCTCTACCTTCCATCAAAGTACCAACGACATCACCTTCGATGAACTTCTCCTTGATGTTCATGGACTCGATAGCCGAAGTGATGAACTTCAAACCACCCTGGAACAGGGCACTATGCTGCGAGTGCGTAATGACAATGGCACACCAGAACATCTTGGTAAACATCTTGGACTCCAGCAACAAACCCTCCGTGATCTTTCCAAGGGCGAAGACTGTGCAGATGGCCAAGTACATGTATCTTGGATCAGTTGGGGAGGCACTGGACATCTCGGCGATGTAGGACAACACCGTGCAAACGAGCTCATCCATGACGCCACCCTTCGAGAGGATTCCGAGCAGAACAAGAGCTCTGCCCTTGAGCACTGAATCTGGTCTGCACACAGCATCAAGACAGTATCTGTTCCATCTTGCAATCCAGATAGACTTCTCCTGGCTGTTAACACTGGCAATCTCAACAATCTCAAGCAAAGAAGCAACAAGCGACTCCATGGTGCTAATCTTGGTGGAGAACTTCGAGATCTCTGTGGAGAAACTCTCCGAGCTGTCACGATTCAAACCAAAGAGAAGTCTGGATCTGTGTGAGGTGAAGTGGTCCACGGTGCTCTTGATCACAGCCTTGGCATCATCAGATAACTCCTTCTTCATCAAGAACGACTGCAACACGTTTAGCAACAACTGGTGACAAGCAGTTCTTAAATCCAATGGACCAACATCAACCAAGATGGTGATGATGTGGAAAACATCTGGCAAGAACATTTCAGCCAAGTGCAACGAGTCAAAGAACAACGACACGGCAATATGGGTCAACACCGTTATCTCGGACCAACTGCTGTGGGACTCCATCGTGTACTTACCGTCAGCGTTAGGGAATGGAATCCGCGTGATCTCTCTTAGTCTCTTGATCACGTAGCCACAGATCTCAATCGTTGGAGTAGATGTGAGGAATGAGATACTCGTTTTCCAGTCCTTACCCTCAGCTTCACGGTCAACAGCGTTCAAAACAACCTCATCAACAAGAATCTGCGAGATGCGGTCTTCAAGACAAATCTTCGAGAAGATGGACAATGAGAACGAACTCAGGAACATCGAGTCCTTCGTGGAGACAGCAAGGAAGTTTCTGATAATCTCAGCAATGAGATCCTTACCGTGCTCGTCATCAGATCTGAAGACGTGATCGTACAAGTTGTTCACCCAAGGAGCAACATAAAGCACAGCAGAGAACCGTTGACGAGATGTCGACGACTCGTTGTACACGTCAAAGAAAGACTTGATGAACTCACCAGTTATCTCTGGCTTCGTCTGCGACAGTCTCTCAGAGATGGACACCACAAACGAGTTATTGTCTCTTGGGAAGTACACGTCCTGGAACTGGGCAAGGTCTCTGCCAATGTCCAACTTGAACGACTTTTGAGACGCCGCAAGAAGGTTATACGAGATGGATCTCACCTCGTGAGAGGCAGACGTCAATCCAAGGAAAACAACGTTGAACAACTGGCCCAGCAAGTCCTCAACACTCTTGTTGGACTCAGCCTTGGTGAAGCCCTGGTTGGCAGCGTTCAAAGATCTCGACTTGGTGAAGTAGAGCAATCTCATGATCTCCAAGAACTTGGCTGAGGTCAAGATCAACTTGCGACCATCCTTGAAGGTGATTGTCATTTCGTTTGGCACCGATGTGGACTCTGTAGCAGCAACGTGTTCGATCTGGTCAAGTTTGTACACGTCGTTCAAGTTGATCTCTTTCAACTCACCTCTGAACTTGGATCTCCGTGGGGTGGTGCGAGCCATCTGGAGGTACTCATTACCAATCTTCAGCATAACCGGCTCGAATCTCTTCTGCTCAACGTCGTAGACCGACACATCACTAAACTTCACCCTGACGTCGTTGTAGATGCGGATGGCGTGGTTGGAGAGACCAAGGTTCATGATGGTCTTTCTGTCCTCAAGAGAGGAGATGAACGAGAACCTCTCAGAACCAATGGTCTGGAACGTGGACTCTGCCTTCAGCCCGTTGATCAACAATGGGTACAAGCCCGAGGACACATTGTAATAGACCACCCTTTGGCAGTTTGTACGCATCTGCTTTGGAGCAAAGTTACCGAGCATGGACATCAGATGTCTTGGGAACAGCATGGAGCCATCGTTACCAGTACAGTCAACAACAAAGACAAACTTCTGGTCCCAAACCTTGGAGCAAACCTGTACGAAACGGTACAGGATCAGCTCCTCGTCAACGTGCTGGATCTTCTTGTACTCACCATAGGAGAACACAAGCAAGTGGAGTCCCTCCTGGTTGAAGTAGTTGTGAACGAACGGAGTCTCGACAAGCGGACCGAGGTCCTTGGCAGAATTCTTGGTCATGAAATCGTACAAATCTGGGTGGGCCTCCGGTGTGATGTTGGCAGGCAACTCGTAGCCGTAAGAGATGGTTGGTTGACCAGCCATCTTGAAGAAGGCGTCAACCTGATGGGAGATGTCCTTGAAGAAGGCAAGCTCCTCCTTGTCTTTGATCTCGGTCATGAACTCGGATCTGATCAGGTCCCAGTGTTCGTAGACATAGCAGTGGAAGAAGTTGTAGTCACTGGTGCTGATGTCAGAGACAGGCACCGGCTCAAACTCAACATCGTCATCCAAGATGGTCAAAGAGTCCAAAAACCCGCTGATCTGGTCGTTCATCTGGTTCAATTCAGCCTCTCTGCTCTTCAACAATGGCCACTTCAACGATGCAACAGTACCGTTGGCCATGTTCTGCAACACCTTGGCCAAGAGGAGGAACTTTCTCTGAGTCTGACGACATGGAACATCAACAATTCTCTCAGCCTCTGGACTGACAATGGCTGGACAAAAGAATCTCAAGAAGATGAAAGAGCCAACAGCAATGAGTCTGGAGTTGGCAAACTTCTTGTCAACAGCCTCAGAAAGTCTCTTGCACACGTACTTGAACTCGACAGGAACATTCTGAGTGGAGGACACAATGACATTGACGAGCTTCTTCAAGTAGTGCATGAAGGCAATCAGATTCTCCTCTGCGTCTGGATCATCTGGGTTGATCTTCTCAACTTCAAAGTCCACACCGGAGTCTCTGATCTCAGACAGGATTGGCTGCAAAGTAGACACCAAGTAGGAACGTCCCAAGCTTCTTCCAAAAGAAGAGAGACAACGAGAGGCAAAACTGTTTCTTCTGAGGATGTCAGAGTACTTCATGGCAGACAAAATCTCCTCGTTCACCAAGTATGCAACCATTGGCGCACTCTGGTTCATTGCACAAGCCAATGACAAAGAACAGGCAGCAAGGGCTGGGGCCTCATTGGAAGGACAGGAGCCACCCAGAGCAGTCAAGAGCTTTGGGTTGTCGAGCACCAACTGGAAGATCTTAGCAACAAAACCAGACTTGTCATGGCTCTGGAATTCCTGGAAGCTGGCGTACGACTCGACAATGCTGACAAACACTTTCAAGAACGACACTCTGATGGCGAGGTTGCTGTAGTAACCAATTGGCAAGGCGTAAGACAATCCGACATCAACGTTCGACTTGAGCAAGTTGGTCAATGAGAGCACAATGTTGTCAGATACCACGGTCACCTTGTGTCTCACTGATACTGGGAAGGATTCAACATTGCTGAATCTCTCAAGGGCTTTGAGGAACGTGTTGAAGTAGACACTGAACAAACTCGACTTGGAGAACTTGAGCTCACGTTCGTTCAGCACCTGTGGAGCTTCGAGCACCAAACCATCAAGTAGCAATGCCAGAGCCTTGATACTCTCAATGGCAACGTCAATGTAGATGAAGTTCCAGTCCTTGGTCTGGGAGTGGTCGTGCAGCTTCTGGTGGTCAGCGTCCTTGCAATCACAGCTGTAGTTCACCGAAAAGTCAAACCAGTTGTAGACGTATCTGAGGAATTTGTTTCTCAGCTTGAAGGCATTGCGGAGCACAAGTTTGGAGTTGTTCTGCTCGATCTTGGAGAAAAGTGAGGACATTCTGATTCTCAGCTTCAGAGAGGCCATGTCCTTGTCGTCCGTGTTGTCCACGATCCCGGCAAGCTTGTCAGCACACTGAGTGATGTCGACGGAGCAGGCAAACACAACAAGATCGTCGCCGTTATCCAAGATGGCCTTGAGCAAAGTGATGACATGCTCAACAATCATGAAGTCTCTCTGTGTCAACTTGTCTGATCTGGACACCAAGTCGTCCACGATAGTAGCCAGTGACTTGATAACCTTTGGATACGTCTTCGGATTCGCCTCAGCAGCCATGATCTCCTTAGCGTTCTCTCTGGTAACGAGGTCATCCTCACCTAGCATCACAAACTGCTGGGAAAAGAAGGAGTCAATCTTCTCGTTGATGGTTTCCTTGATGTCTGGAGTATACCACGTGCTGAATGGGATCTCAATATCGACAAACACACCAGATGTTGCAGCGAGACAACCAGCGTAGTTTCTGAAGTTGGAGAGCTCAGTCTGAGTCAGCTCACTGAAGTCCGACTTGGCAAACTGGTACCATCTGTCGAAGAGTCTCTGCCAGAAGTTGATGACTGGAAGCGATGGAACGTTCACCTTGAGGAAGAACTTTCTCACATTCTTCTGGAGAGCAACCTGGCCGGTGATGAGGCTTGTGTCGTTGGCGATAGCGAGATAGAGATCGTGGTTGTACTGGAAGTCAGGACCACCAACACCGCCTTGGTACTCCTTCAATAGAGCCTTCACAATCCTCTTGACGAAGCCGTAGGTGTCGATCGTTGGCGCAGAGAGACACACCAAGATGGCCTCTTCAACGGAAGCAGACATGATTGGGTACGTTGGTCTCTCGTAAAACTTGGCGTCGACAAAGTAGGAGTGGTGTTCAAGAACCTGGTAGAGACTCACCCTGTACTCCAAGAGCTTGACAAAGTACTCCAAGATATCCTTTCTTCGTGTCTCAGAGGCACTGGCGTTGATGATGGCCTTGGACAACACGTAGGCAATCAGAGCACCGCCCGTGAATGCCGCAATGACACTGTCAGCGTTGTCCTGGATGTTGGTCACAGCAACAAAGCTCTGGATGTAGTACTTGGCTGTCTGGACGAGTCTCAAGTTGCTGTCACTGAGGGCAGTGACAAAGGGCTCGAGCAGCTCAAGAGCGTTGTTCAACAGCCGCTGGGTCTTCTCTTGTGGACCATCATCCATGAAGGAGTAGAAGTACATGTGTGGCGACTTTCTGAAGATATCAAAGGCGTTCATCAGAATGTCACGGGACAACTGTGAAACCATGATGGCAGCTTCCTTCTCTGATGTGGATCTCGTCTCGTCAAAGGAGCTCGAGGTCGTCTGTGTGGTGACGTGCGAGGACGAGTGGTGATGCTTGAGCAAACTCTTGGCTGTGTCCTTGAACTTCTCAGCCTTTGGAGTGGAGAAGGACGAGTTCGAAGTTGGTGTGTTGGTTCTCAAACCAGTGTCACCCACCAAACCGGTCTTGTGGTTGTAGTGTTCAACACTTGAAGCAGAGGAGTTGGTCTTGCCGAAACTGGAAGCATCCTCCTCATCGAACAACGATGGGTTGTACGAACTGTTCTTCACCAAGCTACCAACTCTGATCATCACTTTTCTCAAAGATGGATACATGCTCATGAGAAGCTGCTGGTTGGCGTTCTTCAAAGCGGGAGTCATGACAAAGGTCTTGAGAATGGAGCAAGTGATGTTGAGAGTGTCAAGAGGGGCGTTCTCGTCGTTAAGGATGTCAATGAGCAGAGGCGTGGACTCCTTGGACCTGAGAACACAGATGCTGGAGAAGTAGTTCATTCTCAACTTGTCAAAGAACCTGATCTCAACGTTGGATGGGTTGTAGATGAGCGGCGAAGGCTTGCTGGAGTTGATCGGCACCAACACCCTGGATACAAGCTCGTACTGCTGCATTGTGAACTGAACCACGGCGTGATTCGGCTCGTAGCTGTAGATGGAACCGGCAATACGAGCAAGGATCACCATGAAGTCCAAAGCCTCGAGGACCGCAGTGTTCTCCGAAGGGTCTCTGACAGACTGTTGCTCCAACACCTTGGTGACTTGAGCGACAACCTTCTGCTTCTTGTTGGAGCCACTGAAGTTAGTGAGCTTTTTGAGCTTGCTCACGTTCTGGGACTCACGGCCAAGAATTGGATCCAAGCTGGTTGGGTTGAGCGCCAGGAGCATAGCGAGGAACTTGTACGACGTCTTGAGCGCCCTGGTGGAGGCCTGGGTTCTCGAATTGCCAGTCATGTCAGGCATCTGACTCAGCTCGTCAAAGAATATATCAGCCTCCATGCACACCTTGGTGTCAGGCCTCGTGCAGTTCAGGAACTGCTGTGGTCTGGAGTTGATCCAAATCTTCAGTGCCTTGAGGAAGAAGGATAGCACCAGATGACGATATGCAGCCTTCTTGACCGTGGCAAGAATGACACGGAGATGCTTGAGGTATGCATGCAGAGATTGCTCGTCAAGGTATGTCACGGCAAAGAGCTCAAGGTATGGCGCAAACTCACCATCGTTGTTGATGTTGTGCTTCAACACGGAGAGCTTGGACACAGTGAAGTCGTAGAAGTCCTGCGGGTTTGCAGCGGCAAGGAAGCGGAGGATAGCGGCACAGTTGACGTCAATCTGCTCAAAGTACGGCTTGGTGGACATGTCTTCGTACAGCGAAGCCTGTGAGATGGTCTTCCCGTTGATGAATGCGAGCTCATGTGTCAGCGTGGCCGTGGACTTGAGACGAGAGATGAGAGCAATGGCCCTCTTGACAACCTGTGAGTCCATTCTTTCAGGCTGTACGGTATGGTAATCGATAGCCTCACTTCCTAGGCCAAGCCCAATGACAGAGGTGATGGAGAGCATGGACTGGTTCGAGTCGATCGAGTTCTTCCGTGTGACCGGTTCTCTGGCATCCCAGTGGATCTTGCAAGTATCAGCGAGCAGTCTGAGCACCACGAGGATAGAGCAGAGGGACTGCGGAGAACGCTGCTTCATTATGAGGTAGTTGTCGAGCTCGTTGATCTTCTCGAGCACCAGCACGGAGTACTTCATGATATCCTCCTGGAGGTTGGACGACGCCATGGTGATGAGGGCTCTTCTGGCGTTGAGGAAGAGCGGCATCTCTTCAACCTCGAGCATCGGCAGCTTGGACTCATGAGGGAGAAGCGAGTATATCCTGTTGTAGATGTGTGCCATGACGGGGCTCTCCGCGAGGGAGACGCCTTCTGGGAGGAACGACATGTTGGGTGGAGAATGCCGCAATCAATCAACAAACGTCGGGCAACAGGGAGCAGGCGGTTGAAGCACGGGAGAAGGCGGTTGAGAGGAAAGCTTCGATGGTCCAGGGACGATGTGTTAGGACGATGCTCTTTGTGGTTTGAGGGTGCGAGGGCGGTGGGTTGAGCCTGAAAGCTCTCTGGAATGTCCAACAGGTGCCCGGTTTGGCTGGAGACGGAAAAGGGCCC